>JAYMFT010295035.1:0-10315 GCA_038088735.1 Panulirus argus | reverse complement strand
TTCTTAATTCTCTCTATATTTCAATTAGGGCCCGGCCTTGATGTGGACTTTAGTCTGTGACTGGAGCCTTCAACATATAAAAAAAAAAAAATCTATCGAAAGCATTTTCCCATGTACAACTTGCTGATAATTACCATGATAATTTCCATATGGACATAGATATATTAGAAGGTCTGGACGCATACTGGCAATTCATAATGCTATGTGATACTATTCAAGTTGATGGATTAGTAGCCCAGAAGTCAGCTTTTGGCTGGGTTCTGTCGGGAGCTTGACATGCTGTCACCTATTCTTTTACTTCATCTCGAATGTTGTGTATTTCAAAGGTGTCAGATTATGATTTAAGCAAGTTTTGGGACCTAGAGTCTGTAGCAATTAATCCAAAGGTTTCTGAATGTCAGTTTGAGTCAAACTCTGCTCTGCAGTTTTCTAAGTGTCCAGTTTGTTGATGCTAGATATGAAGTAGCCTTACCTTGGAAGAGTGAAGCAGCAAAAGGTGATCTCATAGATAGTAAAAAACTTGCTGTGAAGAGACTAGATAAATTGTATACAAAATTAGATAAAGATGTTGAGCTTAAAACAGTATTACAAGGTTTTGATACCTATGAGAAGGAGGGTATTATTGAGGATATTCCGGGTAATGAGATTATTCGTCCATACCCTACCTTTTATATGCCTAACCTAACCTAACCTGTTGTAGGAGAAGGTAGTACGACTACCATGGTTAGGCCTATCTTTGGTGCATCAGCTAGTAGTTACAATGAAATATCATTGAATGATTGTCTTCTAACTGGGTCTTCACTCAACCCTGACTTGATGGAAATATTAATTTGCTTCAGGTGTTGGCCCATAGCCTAAACTGCTGACATTACCAAGGCATTTTTACAAATTAGTATGAAATGAGAAGATAAAGATGCACATCGTTTCTTATTGAAGTGTAGAAATGGGATAAAGTTTGAGATTTCTGTGTGTTCCTTTTGGTAACACTACCAGCCCATTAAATGCCACTATTCCATATCATCTTGAAAGTTATCCACTGACTAAGGTAATACAAGAGTTTAAGGAAGATATGCATGTAGATAACTGGTTAATTGGTGTGGACAGTGTTGATGAAGCTTATACAAAGTTTGGTGAAACTTGTAAGGTTTTGTGTCATGCAGGTATGCCTCTTACAAAATGGGTCTCTTATAGCAGACATAACTTCTAGATTTACTGATGGAGTTGACCTTGTAAATTAAGATGAAGCTACTAATGTGTTAGGATTGCGGTGGTATAACTCCTCTGATACACTTTCCTTTGAAGTTCCCAAGTTGAGTTTAGTATTTACCAAAAGATCTTTTCTTAGTCTAATTGCTGAAGGTCTTTGATCCTTTAGCTCTTATAAGTCCCTTTGTAATGTTTGGTAAAATACTCTTCCAAGACATTTGGAGATTAGGTCTTTGGGATGATTTGTTGCCACAAGAATTACAAAGAAAATTTCAAAAGTGGGTCGAGAGTGCTAAATTTCTAGTCATAGAGTATTGATAGATGCTATTTATCTGATATTCCTTATTGAACTGCATACTTTTGGAGATGCTTCTGAAAGGGGATATGGGGCTTGTATATTTATTCGAACCCTGTCACAGGATGGTTCTCATAAGGTATTACTAGTGGCTCCCAGATTAGAGTAGCACCTATCAAGACTGTAACTCTACCCAGGTTGGAATTGATTGGGGCTGTTATGTTCAAGGTTAATAAATTTGAGAGAAATAGTCTACATCTAAGTAAGGATACTTCCTTATTTTGTTGGACGGACTCAAAAATTGCTCCTGCTTGGATACAAGGTGACCCTTATAAATGGAAAACATTTGTTGCAGGTAGGGTTACCAAAATTCAAAGTGTAACTCCAACGAGTTGCTGGAATCATTGTTCCAGAATTGACAAACCTGCTGAGTTAATTTCAAGAGAAATATTAGCTGATCAGCTTTTGTCTAACAGTTTGTGGTTAGATGGTCCACCTTGGCTGTCAGAACCCTTGTCCATTAGTCAGGAAGGAAAAACCTTATTTTCTACAAGGGAAGAAACTAAATGCAAGGATGACAGTTTGTGTTTCTTCAATTGTAGCTTGTATTGATATCAATCCTACAACAACTTTAAGTTTAACAGATGGAGTCACTTTAGTAAGGCTCATCATATTGTAGCTTGGGTTTTAAGATTTATAAACAATTGCAAACCACATGTAAATACGTTTTCAGTCCCACTCACGGCAAATGAATTAGATAATGCCAAAACAAAAATGATATATTGTATAGAGGGATGTTTTTCCACTGGAAATTAATGCTTTGATAAGTAACAAGTCTCTTCCTAAAGGGTCAAGCTTTAGTAAACTGGATCTTTTTTTGGATAATCAAGGTTTATTGAGGATCAAGGGTGGACTTGAGAATGCAGAATTAACTTACAAAAGTAAACACCCAGTAATAATCCCCAAAGGTCGCTTAGCAAGGCTACTTGTCGGTTTTCAACATATATTTCTTAAGCATGCATGTGTTTCTTCTATTGTGTTTACTTTAAGTGGTAGTTTTTGGATAACAGGAATTAGAAGATTAGCAGAGTCTGTCACCAGGGAATGTGCTAAGTGCCAAAGACATGATTCAAGAGCATGTAGTCAACCTGTAGCTCCTCTTCCAGAATTAAGGGTTAAATCAGCACCACCACTTACTGTGACTGGTCTTGACTTTATTGGTCTTCTATTCTAAGCTGATGTTCCTTCTAAAAAGTTTTATGTTTTGCTTTTCACCTGTGCAATAGTCAGAGCCATACATTTGGAGTTTACAGACTCAATGTGTGTCTCTGACAGTATGCTTGCCATTTGCAGATTCATTGCAAGTAGGGAACTCCCATCTGTGTTTTATTCAGATAATACTAAGACCTTTGTTGCATCTGTTAATGAATTGCAGAAAGTCTGTGGTCAACTATTCCCCCATCGGAAATGTATAGTTCCTCAGTCTCGTTGGTGGGAACGCTTTATTAGGTCTGTGAAGTCTGCTACTAGAAAAGCTCAGGGTGTTAATTATATATATATTATTGAATCATGTGTAAATTCTAGGCCCTTGACATGTGTTGGAGGTGAACCTAATAGTCTTATTCCACTATCTCCCTCTCGTTTCATTACTGGGAGAAGTATTGCCTTTGATACTCATGTGAACACCAACCCTTCCTTATTTCAGTTAAGGTTTTAAGTGATATAGAAATCTTAAGAAATCAGACCCTTGATAAATTTTGGAAATTATGTTGTAATGTTTGTCAGAAATACAACCCCTGTTAAAGGTTTTACCCCAAATTGTAATCTTAAGAAAGGTGATTTAGTTTGAGTTAAGGAAAATATTTTGCTAGATTACAGTGGCCCCTGGGTGTAATAGTAGATGTATTTCCTGACAAAGATGGAATACTCAGAAGCATAAATGTCAAAACTTCCAAGGGGGTAATTAACAGACCTGTACAAAGATTACACTACCTTGAAATCTCTAGTTCTCATTCTGATGTTGCAGCTAAAAGTCCAAGAATCCAAGTCTATACCTTTCCTTAAGGATTCAGATAAGAATTGTACACATTTTGGTCGATTAATTAAGGTTTTAACAAATTAGATTTGTGATTTCAATAACTTAAGGAATCATAGTTTAGTTTTAATAGTTGTTTTAATGTTCCTATGTACATTTAGGCCTCCATAAACTACTTTTTTTGAGTGATGTGTTCTAATTGTATTGTCCATCGCCTCCAGTGTTTAATCACAAGCAAACAGAAGTTTGATTCTACTGTAACAGTTTCTAGTTAAATGACTGTATAAGGATTAAATTCTTATTTGTAATACTGTTTATGGGATTTAACTTTTCCATTCTTATAAATTGCATGTTGAAACATTGTTATGTAAGTCACATCACTATCTTCTGCATTAATGGTGTTATTCCTTTCTTTTGATAGGAGTTATGAACTCCTATGGTGGGGAGTATGTTGGAATATGTTTGAAGTATTTTGGTCAACATTTTCTATAGTGCACCACAAATGTAATCGTAGTTTTAATGATTATTTATTGATATATATTACATTATTATTTACATTCATATAATTAGAGATTTTTTAAAGTAAATAAAGGCATATTTTTGTATTTCTGAGAATGAAAAATATTTATTTTCCATGTATTGAGATTTTGTTGATGTTGAAAATACACAGATAGGTTGGACAACATCACATCTGGTTTTTCTCTGAGCCTTCAATATTTTTGAAGATTTGCTAAGAATGTTGAAGCAAAAACAATAGTAACCATGGGTGTTTAATTTGCTTTTGGCTGGGGTGATAAAGGAGGTAAACGTAATGGTCTAGGAGAGAGGGGCGGGTATGCAGTCTGTATGGGGTGAAGGGGGGATGGGAAGGGAATTAGTTGTTGTTTGTTGATCACACAGTGCTGGTGGCAGATTTGAGTGAGAAATTGCATAATTTGGTGTCTGTGTTTGGGAAAGTGTGTGAAAGTATATGTGAATAAAAGCAACAGAATCAGGTTCAGCAGAGCAGAAAGACAAGTTAACTAAGTCTCAGTTTTGAACAGAGAAAAATTGGAGGAAGAAAAGTGTTTTAGATGCCTACAAGTGGAAACAGCAGTAAATGGAACCATGGAAGTGGAAGTGAGTCAAAGGGTGGGTGAAGGGGTGAAGGTTTTAGAAGCACTAAGGTAAAGTTTATTATATATTGTACAGGTCAGGTAAAAGGACATATTGATACTGTGTTCATCTTCACTACACCCATGACACTGCTGGGAAAAGGCCATACAAGTGGTGCACATCTCCTATGGAGCTGAACACCACTCATCTTCACCAGCCTAAACTCTCGACACCACAGGCCTTTGATCTGACTTATGAGTCAGGTCATATCCATCTTCTCTATGTTTTGAGTGAAAAATGCTTATTGTTAGAAACAATATAAAAAAAGGAATACAACGTTTCTCACCTTTACAGAAGACAAATGGACCAAGTGGTACATCTGAGAATTGTCTAAATAAAATATAGTAAGAGTAATATAATTTTATTGACTTAGAGACAAGGATATTATATAACAGTTAATAAGTATGACAGAATAATAATTGGTCCATTCCCTCAAACTTTAAATAGTAACTTGAGCAGAAACGTAACATAATGTAAAGCTTTCCTAACTTTTTCAATAAAGTTAGAGGGATGAAACAAAATGAATTTTAGAGTATATCTTTAAAAATTTCTAAATAAAAAAGACAAGGAAGACCCTCAAAACACACACATCCACTTCAGTGCATTGAGAATGTGCTCTTTTAGCATAATAATCTTGCAGTGTATCTATGTTAAAGGTGTAAAAAGTTTAATTCTGACTTTGCACTTGAGCATCACTAAGGTTAAAATTCAAGCAAAAACAAAGAGTGTGCTATCAATAATTAGTGGTATGGCATTTATATGTGACTAGCATTACATTTGCTACAGACCAAATATGTCAAGAAAAACTGATGCCAGCTGCATAGTTATACTGAAACAGCATCTTTTTTCCTATGTAACTTACTAAAAATTTATCACCATAAACAGAACATTGAAAAACTGAAATTATCCTGAGAATTTTTGATTAACAAATTTCAATAAACTAGATATCCAAATACCTAGACCATTTCATTTGGAATCTCCTTTTTCAACACTTTCACTGTGGCTGAGGCGTACATGACTAATTCTTTCTGTTCTCCTCTACTTGGGTATATATATATATATATATATTTCTTTCATACATATTCGCCATTTCCCGCATTAGCGAGGTAGCATTAAGAACAAAGGACTGAGCCTTAGAGGGAAAATCCTCACTTGACCCCCTTCTCTGTTCCTTCTTTTGGAAGAGTAAAATCAGGAGGGGAGGATACAGTATAGTACAGGTTGAGTATCCCTTACCCGAAATGCCTGGGACCTGAAGTGTTTCGGATTTTGGAATATTTGCATATACATAATGAGATAACAGGATGGTATGGAAACAAACGGGTTAGAGCCGAGACATGCCTCAACGTTTTGACCATTCAACAGTCTTCTTCAGGAGATACTGATTTCAGCATTCGGTAGGACAGTGTTCCCAGCAAGTGATGGTCACTCGGTCAGACGCCTTGATGTGTCGCTTTCTGATTGGTTCGCTTGTTCTGCTTCCTCCACTCATTCACAGTAATCTCCACTGCCTGATGTGACCAGCAGATGAACCTAGATCTTGTGTTAATGTTGTCTTTGGTAGCGATGTAAGCAGTTTACATCGCTTCCAAAAACAATGTTAACATGAGGTCTGGGTTCATTTGCTGGTTACATCAGGAGCGGAGATCACTGTGAATGAGCGAAGGCAGCAGGACAAGTGATCCAATCAGAAAACGACACACCAAGGCGTACAATCTTGTGTTAGCGTTGTCTTTGGTAGCAATGTAAGCGGCTTACGTCACTATCAAAGAAAATGTTAACACAAGGTCTGAGTTCATCTGCGGGTCACGTCAGGCAGCAGAATTCGCTGTGAACGAGTGAAGGCAGCAGGGCAAGTGATCCAATCATAGAGTGACACGCCAAGGCATTCGACCTGGTGACCATCACTTACTGGGGAATATGGTCCCGCCGAATGCTGGAATCAGTATCTCCTGAGGAAGACCATTGAACAGTCGAAACGTTGAGGTATGTCTCAGCTCTAACCCATTTGCTTCCATACTATCCTGTTTTCCACATTTGTCAAGATAGATACATAATGAGATATCTTGGGAATCGGACTCAAGTGTAAACACAAATTCCATTTATGTTTCATATACACCTTATACACACAGCCTGAAGGTAATTTATACAATACTTTTAATAATTTTTCACATGAAACACAGTTTGTGTAACAATGAACCATCAGAAAGCTAAGGTGTCACAACCTCAACTACCCATGTGGACAATCTGTGGTTGTTTGGCATCACCTTCATTCCTGACTCTCAATTTATATTCTTATACTTATTCACAAATAAGTATCTAATAGTAAAAAAAAATATGAAACACCATTAATACAATAAAAAAATATTGTTTTTATGTGTGGAATTTTTCACTTCTGATGTCATGTCGCAGCTCAAAAAGTTTCACATTTTGGATCAGTGATGCATAACCTGCAATAACTGCTTTAGTAACATCCTATGCATTGTTTCCAGACACTATAGCCTAAATTTTTTCCATACTCTGGTTATTATAAGTGGTGATGAAAAGTAAGCCTATCCAAGATCTGAGCCCTTGTGTTATGTAATAATTTTTAAGCTGTGTCACTCTTATAAAATATTATATTTTACTGGTGAAAACCCTTTGTAGTTAATATGTAGTTTTTAGAAAAAACCCTAAAAAATGCCACATACCTCCCTGTGTATGCCCAAAAATACTCCTTGAGTACCTTATATGCCTGGCAGCATAGCAGTATAAGCTAAAGGCATGTAGCAGACATAATCACAGTTTCACTTGGTTGAGCTTCATATCACTTTATTCAGAGCTTTTGTTAATGCTAAATTTAATAAAATACTTCAGGAAATATTCTATTATACTTGAGAGTATCCTGCACACTTTTTATCTTAGATATTTGAGCTGCTGCAACGAAAGGATTATAAAGATGTCAGGCAACTGTTAGGAACATCATACAATATATATATACTAATCTATACAAACAAACATGAGCATTAACAATGTTTTATGTATTTTAACCATGCGAAGAATTCTCAGGGAAAATGGATTTGATTTAGAACAATCTGACAAGTTAAGGCTATATTACTCATACCATTATCGTTAAATTTCTATAATAATATGGTTCATCTCTTTTATTAGTGAACAGGAATCATTTACCAACTCATAAACTGACAGTAGATACAATGAACAAAATAATTCAATATCCAACTTGTTCACTTGACATTTAGTTTCCAAATAATGTTTAAACAACTGAATCTTATCAAAAAGTAAGGATCAACTGCAGATGGAGAGTCCAGTTCCAGCTCATACAAAGAATGGGATTCTGTTACAAATCTCTGTGCTGCAATGGATATACTGTTCTATATATATATGCAGACAATGAAATAATTTGATTTTATATCAGAAACACTTACAAAGTTTGTGTTTCAATAGAAATTGCAGCAGATACTAATGTATATACATAGTGGTATAAGTGAATAAAAATCACAATACCAAGAGCTATGATGACAAAATACTAACTTATACTGTAAAAGAAAATAAATAAAAATATTAAATAAATGAAAATATTCTAGTCAGTACTCACATAAAATATCATGTAAAAGGAAAAATCTAGTGAATCATCCATATTTGTCATTGTTTGGCATGGCACATACACTTTGCTTATCATGTGTTTGTTGACTTTGCTGACTCATACTTGACTTTTTTCCCACTGCTACCAATGCAACAACAGCCAAAACATCAAAATATTTGGTCCTCCAAAGACTTGCTAATTAGCCAAAAGTTGGCATGGGGGATACCGAGCATGTACACCAATATCTATGTTACCTTTCCCCAGCATGTTATGAAGGTAAATAAAAACATAGGATTCTTCCCTGATCCTAATTGTAGTTGCTTGTGATATAAGGAAATTCTACATACTGACTTAAATGACAACAGAAAAAGGCTACTTGTACAAGTATGCCTTGAATCCCTACAGGGTTTTATGTGTTATGGGTAACTGAAACTTTATGATTTTTCCTGTGATAACTACTTTCTTTTCTTTTTATGTAGCTGTGATGGCACTGGCAAGTGAATGACCTAATCAAGGCCATCTCATTTATGCTATGCAAATATATAATCTAACCTCAACCAAGTACCCAGTTTACAGACCAACTCTTAAGGGCGAATGAACAAACAGGTTGACTGCAGATTGACTACTGTGACGGATTTGAACCTATGTGGAATCGATCCTGGGTGGCCGGTGAATGCATCACAGTCAACAACAGTAACTGCAGCACCACAGATGTTAGTATAATTTTTTGTGAAATAAGGCATCTCTCCATATGGATTAAGTGCACCTTTGAGTTTAAATGAGAGTGGAAAGAGGCTACCTATACAAGTATGGATAGAGTACCCCTTGCCATAACCAATTCATGTACAGATAATGACCTTTACAGCTTAAATCAAATTAATTAAACTAATCTTTTGGAAGAAGCTTTAGATCATAAAAGAACACTGTATAAAACATTTAATTATCTGAGTTTAACAAGAAGAAACGGGATCTGATAAACATGATTAAAATTCTCCCAAACCAATGAATCTAAAAATCATACAATATCTAGATGCTGAAAAGCTGTGTTAAAGTATAAAGACTGGACTTGAAAAGCCATATTTCAGAAACAACAGTAGAGACAAACAGCTACTAAATAACTTCAATAAAACAAAAAAGCATGCATCCTATTGCACAGATACAAACATATTCCACTTTATGCACTGACAGAAACGAAAATTCAATTATTTTTGGAGAAAGCATCACTTTTGCATTCCGAAGGTTCTATATAAATAAAACATATTCTAAGGTGAGATATTTTGTTATGTATAATTTGTCAGTGTTTTAAGGAGGGAAGGTATCACCTAATGTGGATGTAGAGATCTAATGAGGAGCATGGGCATCACATAAACTAGATACTGAGAAATCCTGTCAAAGTCATGAGAAAAATTTTCTATATCAAGGCTAGATACTTTAATGAATTAATCAATGTGTTATCAATCACAAGCTTTTTGTATCATTACAGTGATTATTCTGTGCAGTATGTAAGAATTTGTTCAACAAATTCATCCTATATCATGCCTCTTCAATGTACTTGTATGATGATACATGGAGTAAAAGGGGATGAAAAGGAGGGGGAAGAAAGTGGTACTGCAAGATAATTTTGAGAGATCCTTCATATCATGTGAAACTGCATTGTTACCAATGATACACCTCTTGATTGAGTTAAAAATCTCAGTGAACAATAAGCTCTTCAATCAACTAAAGTCTGATCACTAAATTTTGTAGTTAAAAGTTTTGGCTTATTCTATATAAGACCTGCTTACTACTAAAATAAGTTATATATAGCTTCAGTAGCCACAAGGCAGTAAAAGTTCTTCAATTCTTATTTATTTTTTTCTATGTCAGCTGAGACGGCATGGGCAGCTGAGGCCCTATTCAAATCCATCCCATTAATGCTATATATATATATATATATATATATATATATATTATCCCTGGGGATTGGGGAGAAAGAATACTTCCCATGTATTCCCTGCGTGTCGTAAAAGGCGACTAAAAGGGGAGGGAGCGGGGGGCTGGA
>JAYMFT010295034.1:0-23827 GCA_038088735.1 Panulirus argus | reverse complement strand
CACGTATTCCCTGCGTGTCGTAAAAGGCGACTAAAAGGGGAGGGAGCGGGGGGCTGGAAATCCTCCCCTCCTGTTTTGACTTTTCCAAAAGAAGGAACAGAGAAGGGGGCCAAGTGAGGATTTTTTCCTCTAAGGCTCCGTCATCTGTTCTTAACGCTACCTTGCTAATGTGGCAAATGGTAAAAAAAAAAAAAAAAAAAAAAAAAAAAAAAAATATTGGAAAATATTTCATAATGATTCTCCAAGGTGACAGAAGCCCAAATACTAACTGAATAATCACAGAATCTTTCACAAAAGTAACAATGAATTACTTATTTACTGGCCTTAATATCCCCCAACATATATTTCATCCTCATATTCAAATTCAGCATGAAAAATAGTCCTTATACTAAGGTTTTCAAGCAAATCTATTGTTCTCACAAAAATACCAAAAACTGCAAGTAATAAACAGTTCAGTAAATTTTTTAGCACAAAAATCTTTTTGATGTAAAATAGAAAAATGACATTATGAAATGGTATAATACATGAAATAAAAACTAAAAATATCTCATAAGCATTCTTTAATGCGACAAAATACCCAATAAATATGAATCAAATAATCATAGAATCTTCTAAAAGAGTTACAATTAATCACTTATTTACAGGCCATAATGTTTCCCAACATAAATTTCAAGCCTAAATTTGAATTTAGCATGAAAAATAGTCCAAATACCATAACAAAAATACCCAAAATACTTTAGCCCTATATGATTTTTGTTTTCAATTAGAAATATGACAATGAAACATTTCTCCAATCCTCATTATCTTTCAAGCATTATGATGCTTGATAGTGAAAACAGCACTGAGACTTTCACTGGTTTTTGGCTTCTTTCAAAATTTGTATGGAAGCATCACTATGAAATATTTTTTGAAGTCTCCCCTCTTCATCAAACTTGTCACCAACTTGATATTCTTTCTTCAGCAGTTTGAAATCTTGTCTTTTTTCAAATATCTATAGTTTTCTGAAAGATAAGGAAGTTGTTTCTAAGATGGCCTTCTTCACTAAGTGAGCACGAAAATACCTTGCAGGTACTTGAACCGCAGATGGGACTTGTGGACCAGGTGCATTTTCAGTCATCAGACCAATGAGATAGGTACTGTTGCTTGCACAAGTTTGTCTTTTAAAGTCTGTATCTATCTTCTGAACTGAAAAGAAAAATAAAAGCAATTAATTACTAATGTAACTGCCGTGGTAAATTAATCAAAATATTTACAACTTATTACACGTATTTATCCCTATGGACTGAAGAAAAAAATTAATACCCATAAATCTCCAGTAATCATCTTTCATCCCTGAGGATTGTAAAGAAAAATTAACACCCATGGATCTCTTGTTATCATCTATGTTCATCACTATCTGTACAGAATGGGGAAAGAATGCTCCACTCATGGGGCCCCATCTTTTAAACTTTCTTTAATTATGATGAGATTTTGCCATTCAGGTTGGGTAGCATGTAAAGCTCAGGACAAGAATAAAAATTTACATATTGTGATGTGTTTTGTGCAACATGGTGAGTGTGTTTTTGCTGACAGAAGGCATGCAGAAATGTGCCAGGTCATAGTTATTGGGAAAGACATAAGGGGGTAGAGAGTTCCAAAGATTCAAGGTGTAGGGAATGAAACAGTTAACGACCCATCCTTGAGTTGCCTACAGCATACAGTAATAATGTGACACAGCGGCTTGCTGAGTACTGCATGGTCTACCTAGTGGTGGGGCACACAGGTAGCCAGCTCTTGGGAGCAAAAACCAAAGTAATACCCATAAGGGAGGGAAAGCAAGTGGGTCAAGTTTTGAAGTTAGCCTGGGAGAATTTATATATATATGATGGACAGAGCATCAAACTGGGGAGAAGCAGTGTAGTTCCAGAAGTGATAGAGGATCTGGTGTGTGGTTTAAAGAATGTGTGTGAGATATTTAGAGAAAGACTGATTTGTATGTGGCATTATTGGATCAGGAAAAAGCACATGTAAGGGTTGATAGGGATGCCTTGAGGAAGGTCTTAAGAATATATGGTGTGGGAGGAAAGCTGCTGGAAGCAGAGAAGTTATTATCAAGGGTGTAAGGCAGGGTTTGGCAACCTTTGGCACACGTGCCATACTTGGCACGCAGAGTCCTTGCCTATGGCACGCCACATGATTCGAAGGAGCAAAGAAAAAAGTTAAACAACAAAATAATGAGAGAGAAAGAGAGAGAGAGAGAGAGAGAGAATGTGTATTGTACATCCTTTTCATAGGCTATATAGTGCTGAAAAAATAACACCTGGCATTAGTTTTAAACTGGCACACTGTGTTCAAAAGGTTGCCGACCCCTGTTGTAGAGTGTAAGCAGCCTTGAACTGCTGGGTGTTAGAGAGAAGATCAAACGAACAAACGGATAGATGGTGTTCTTCAGTGGGAGGGTTGTATTTGATACAGCAGATGTTGCACAAATTAAGAGAGAGAGCCTTTTATAAATTTCTTGCAAACGAGTTCTCAAGCTGAAGTATTGATGGCACTCTTCTCGTGATGTTGATGGGCTGTGTCTTTGATGTTCATTGCTACCAATAAATGATGTAATTCTACTGGCAGCAGTTGAGATTGTAAGTCTAAATGCCTTCAAAACATACATACGTAACTTTATTACCTATAGATGCTAAGTTTGATGGTGCTTTAAATTCATATATGTAATGACTAATTGAGAAATAAGATAATGTGAATATTCATGATTTCATATATTTTCTCAAGATAAATAGTATTCAGAATGTGGAATAATTAATCAATGTAATATCAAGATATTTTACTGTACATGTATTCAGAAAGTTTTGGGGGTTGTAATGTATGATTTTTAGGTTGATCAGATGCAGATGAATATTCAGAAAGTTAGTTTTTAATTCATCATCTCAATTCTTGTCTTCTTTCCAGAGAGCACTATGCTCACTTATATGGTCCAGTAGCCATGATTGAAGACCATGTTAAGCCTCTGTGTAACAGCAGAAGCTCTCAGAAAAAGATTCGCACATCATCATTTTCAGCATCACAAAAGGAAGAGGTCCTCCTTGAACCAAGGTTAGTCTTGTAAAGCATATTGCCCTTCTTTTTCAGCACTACAGATGCTCCCCGACATACGTCCAAGTTCCGTTCTGACCATCCTGTTGGCTCTCAAAATGAATGTAAATCGGATGTTTGTCAGCATCACATGTAGAATTCATATACCTGTACTTCATATTTGCCAAACCATTCTTTGCTTCATGTAGTTTTTCTTTGTCCTTTAAAATTGTGGAGACCATCAAATGGGGCAACTGTAGATCATTTGCAATCACAATAACTTTTTTCTCCATATTGGGCGATTACCTTCATTTTCAATTCCAAATTGAGCATCTTCATTGGCTTATTGCCAGATCTATCAACATGTGATGGGCTTTTCCTCGTGTTTGTCATCTTCTTTGGGGTTTAATACAAAAATGGTTTAATCCAGCACAAAAATCATTAGAGTCACTTGAATAGCACATGCTTACTGAATGGTAACTGAGAGCAGGAACTGAGAGAAAAGCTATGATGTACACAATGCCAGGATCGTGTGACATTTACTATCATATGCACACAGCCGTTAGCACTGGCGGACATACGACCAAGCATAATTTTTATATTTACATATATTTTTTTTAATTTATATTTTTTTTGGTCTTATGTTCAGGTGGTTGTAAGTTGCATAGGTCATAAGTCGGGGAGCATCTGTACATTATAAGCTAAGATAGTAGAACTTTTTTAATTGAAATGTAATATATGAAATTGAGGTGTTTAACCTCAAATTTTAGAAACATTGAATAGTGATCTCGTGATGAACACTCCTTTCACTTGCTCACATCCACTCTCAAGCTGTCCTGTGTAATGAACCAAAACCAGAGTTCTCTATCTACAGCTCAAGTTCCACAAACTGCTCTGTGGCTTCCCCAGCCCATTGACAGTTCATCACCTGCTACGTAACAAACTGATCCAATTTGTTCTATCCTATCCATACCTCTCTTCCACCTGAATGATCAGGCAATAGCTCAAAGCCTCCTTCACTCCATTCTTCTATCTCCTTGATCTTTCCCTTCCCCTTGCTCCTTCGACTTCTTACAAGCAGATCCTTTCAGTTAGTCTTCATTCACTCATCCTCTTCTTAGGTCTGAATCATTTCAACACACTGTGGTCAGCTCTCTGAATCAGACTGCTATGCACCTCACTCTTATATTATTATTTCTTACACAATCAGCCTACCTCAAACCATATATTTTCATCAGGCATTTCCATCCTTTTCCATTCCTTTGCATTCAGGGCCTATGACTCACATCTTTCCCCTAACTGACAATGACGTCTCTTTCAACACATTTCCTCTCCGCCTTATTACTCACTTCAGCCCTAATATGTTCCTCTTATGTCATGTCCACTCCTTTGACCCAAGCACTCCACTTCTTTCAGGTCCTCCCCATTCAAACTCATGCTCAAGTCATCCTGTTTTGTTCCCCCTTTTTCACCATAATACCTTACATTTTCAACAGGGCTGGAAATGCTCCCATCCTACTACTCTGTCTTTCAAAAAAACTGGAACAAAAACAGAGAATAATACAGAAAAGTAATAAAAATGTTTCACCTCACATAATAGTAAATAACATATGTGTTTCACAGAGGAATTACACTATCATTGCTATTGTCACTGTTATGAGGGGTAGACATTGGTATGCAAGAGAGTAGGGGTATGGTTGAGGAATCAGTTATTCTTTGCTGATGATTTGGATCTTGAGGTAGATTCCAGAGAGCAACTCCAGAGGCTTGTAACAGAGTTTGAAAAGTAAATGAAAAGAGAAAGCTGAGAACATATGTTAACAAAATGAGGTAATGAGGTGCAGCAGAGGGATTCAGTCCACTGACAGCAAAGGTCACTCTACTGATGTAGTCAAATGAGAGCACATTGCCCCCTGTGTGCCACATCACTCCAATTCACCATGTCCCATGCACAGCTTTCACCCTCCTGCATATTCAGGTCCTGAACTCTCAAAATCTTTTTCGCTCCATCTATCTATCTCTTAATTTCATCTTCCCAATCTCCTTTGCCCCATCATTTCTGACACATATATCCTCTCCCTCAACCTTTCCTCTCTCATTCTCTCTATATGTCCAGACCATTTCAACCTACCAGCTTTCTCAACCATAATGTTCTCTTTCTCACCCTATCATTACTTAGTCAACCTTCCTCACACCACAAACTGTCCTCATACATTTCCTTTGCAACACATCCACCCTGTTCTATACATTTTTATATGTAGCCCATGCCTAATATCTGTACAACATTGCTGGGACTAATATACCTTCAAACATACCCATTTTTGCCCTCTCAGGTAGTGACATTTCTTTCCATGTTTGACTCAACGATCCCAGAACCTTTACCTCCTTACCCACCCTGTGACTCACCTGCACTTCCATGGTTCCTTTTGTTGCCATATCCAGGGCCCTTGAGAGGAATTTTATCTGGGGGTACAAAGTATCTTTCAAGACCCCTTCCCTTCTCCATTAGTCATCTTGTTTTTATGCCATGAACTAACTGTAAGGCCAGAAAGGGTATGGAAGATGAGAGAGAGGTGGAATGGAGTGCTCTGTTGATTTTCTTCATTTTCTGAGATCCCAGGAAATTCCTGGACCCCCTTTTGGACTCCCTTTCAGAAGCCCTGGCCATATTCACTTGCAGATGTCTAAAACACTTCACTTCCTCCAAGTTTTCTCTGTTCAGACTCACACCTTAACTAACCTTTCTCTTTGCACTGCTAAACCTAATAACCTATATATGTATGTACTCACATTTACTCTCAACTTTCTTGTTTCACACACACTTCCAAACTCAGTCACCAACTTCTGCAGTTTCTCATTCAAAGCTGCCACCAGTGCTGGGTCATCGACAAAAAAACAACTGACTCACTGTTTAGGTCCCTCATCCCCTACAGATTGCAGCCTGACCTTCACCACGAACTACTCAACCTCCTGTCTACTTTCCAGCACACATGCCTTTCTCTTGATCAAAATTCCTCACTGCTTCTGATAGCTTTCCTCCCACACCATTTACTTGTAGTGTGTTCCACAGAGCACCTCTGTCAACCCTAACATAGCTTTCTCTAGGTTCATTTTTTTCTTTTATTGCCATTTCTCGCATTAGCGAGGTAGTACTAGGAACAGACAAAAGGCCACATCCACTCACATCCATTATCTAGCTGTCATGTATAATGCAAAGATAACAAAGCTCCCTCTCCACAACCAGGCCCAATAGACTCTTCTGTGGTTTACCCCAAACATTTTACATGGCCTGGTTCAGTCCATTGATAGTATGTCAACACACGTATACCACATTGTTCCAGTGTCTCTTTCTGACTGACATTATATCCTCTTTTCCAAAACCCTCTACAGATGTTCACCCTCCCCTTTGCAAGATAGACATCCCACCAGCTGCCCTTCTCAGAACATTTACATCCAAAAGTCTCTCTTTTTACATGCCTATCTATTATTATGTAATCCAGTAATGCCCTCTGACCATCTCTTCTACTCAAATGTGTATACTTGTGTATGTCCCTCTTTTTAAACCAGATATTCTCTGTCACCAGTCCTTTTTCAGCACACAGCTCCACAAGCTGCTCGCCATTTCCATTCATAATACTGAATACCTCATGCCCCCCATAATTATACCCTAAAGTGTTGCATTACTCTCTTTTGCATTCAAATCATTCATCACTAATACCCAGTCTTTTAAACCAAAACTGCAGACACGCTCACTCAGCTGCTCTCATGATCTTTCTTCTCCTGGCCAGGTACATAAGCACTAATAATTTTTCATCTCTTGCCATCCACTTTCATTTTTACCCACACCAGTGTACAATTTACTTACACTCTTGCATACCCTCCCACAGCTCGTGCTTTAGGAGAAGTGCTACTCCTTCCTTAAATAGTGTCCTCTCACCAACCCCTAACTTTACATCTGAGACATTTCCAAACTATTCTTCCCTTTTAGCCTTGAGCCAGAGCCAAAACATCCCATCCAGGTTTCTTTCCTCAAACATGCTACCAAACTCTCCTCTCTTCTCATCTTGGTTACAGCCATACACATTTAGACACCCCAGCTTAAGCCTTTGAGGAGGATAAGCACTCCCTGCTTGGCTCCATCTTCTGTTTCATCTTTTGGAAATCCAAATACAAGAAGGGGGGTTCCAGCATCCCACTTCAGCCCCCTTTAGTCACCTTCTACAACACACTGGGAATATGGAGGTAGATTTTTTCATATCCCACATGCAAATCCTTCCATTTCTCTAAGTATTTCTCACACACTTTCTTCAAAGCAAAGATCTGATCCACATATCATCTAATCCAACTACCACACTTTTCTTTGTTTTGCCTTCTGCTTTCCTAATTCTGTAAATCTTACATATTTTTTGACTACCTTAACTCCTGCCATGAACCTGTGACATCTCACCTGCAAGCTGAGATCATCTACTGAAGGGATTTCACCATTCAGTATAGGGAATGGTTGAATTCCTCCCATATTGTTCTTCCCTAGTTTGATGCTATGTGTATACCTTCATCTCCCAGTCACTGCTCCCAGACAACTTACCAGGTACACTCAACAAACTTATATCTCTGTAACTCGAATACTCACCTTTGTTCCTCTTGCCTTTATATAATGGCACTATACATGCATTCCACCAATCTTCAGGCACCTTACCATGGTCCGTACATATTTTGAAAATCCTAACTAACCAATCAACAACACAGTCACCTCCTTTTTCCTATGAAATCTAACTGCATTACCATCCACTCCAGCTACCTTGCCACATTTCATCTTACTCAAGGCTTTCACCCCTTTTTCTCTTTTTACCACACCACTTGCCATGACCATGTCATCTTGCATACCTCAGCTACCCAGTCATCAAACGCATTCAACAGTCCTTCAAAATACTTTCTCTATCTCCTCTTCTCTACTGGTTACCACTTCCCATTGGCTCTTTTCACTGATGTTCCCATGTGTTCTCTTCTTTTTCTTACACTACCAGGCAGCCAATGACCAGGGAGGTATATTACCAGTACTATCCACCTGGATATTGAGAGGGTTAGTGATAGCTGCATAGTGAGCCAGCACTCCAGTAGTTGTCAAGTTTCACTCCTCTCACCCGGGTAGTTGTCTTATTTCTGCCTCACCCACACGTGGGCTACTGGCTTTTGTCCACAAACATACAATCCCTCCTTGTCGTTCATAACACTTCAAAACTCAACTCATACAGCTTATTGTTTGTAACTAGATTTTCCAGCAGTTAGCACTATGTGCTAGCCTTGCCTTTTAGCAGAATGGTAGGAGCAGTAGATGTAAATAATTGGTAGAAACATTTAGGCAGGAGCATTAGGTAGAAATAGTAGGTAGGAACAATAGGCAGGAGCATTATGTAGAGTAGTCAGCAGGAGTATTAGGTAGGAGCCACTGCAAACACTGTGCTAGAGTTGCCCTCTGCCAGTGACCTGTTAAGGGTGAGGCAGTAAAGGCTAAGAAGCGGCACTGGAGTTCACTAGTTATGCAGACTCTATTGCCGTGGCCACCCCTTTGAGGGAGTTCCAGTTAGGAACAGGCATCAGAGATACAGATAGATAGATTAACCTCCTTCCAAAATATTTTCTTATACTGACCCAGAAGTTTACTGATACTTGCAAGGAGAAAGTCAAGTTGATGTTAATGAACATAAGGTGGGAACTGAACAGGATTGTTGGGGTGTGAGTTTGAAGAGAGAACCTGGAGGAAGTGGAGTGTTTTAGACGTATGGTTGTGGATATGGCTGATGAAATCCATGGGATGGGCAAGGAGGATATGTTACTGATTTCACTGAGAAATGTGTGGAATTAGATGTCACTGTCTCTGAGGGCAAAGATAGAGATGTTTGATGGTATAGTAGGTATAGTAGTCCCATCATTTTTGTATGGCTGTGAGGCATGGGCCATGGGTGAAAAATTGTGGGAGTGGGGTAAATGCATTGGAAATGGAATGCTTGAGTACAATATGTGCTTTGAGGAGGACTTATCAAATAAGAATTGACTGGGTAAGAGCAAAGTGCAGTAGTAAGATTATGTATGAGAGAGCTGAAGATGTGCTGAAATGGTTTGGATATATGGAAAGAATGAGTGAGGAGAGAATGGCGAAAAGGTTGTATGTCTCAGAAGTAGATGGAACAGTCAGTAGGAATATGATGAGGATAAGATGAACTGATGGAGAGAAATTTATTTTAAGTGTCTGGGGCCTGAGAATGCAGAAGGATGGCAGGTGTGCATGGGATAGATTGGGTTGGAGCAATGTGGGCTGAACCAGGACAAATGAAGTGGTCAAGGGGTATCACAGAGAGGACTGAGAGGCTTGGCAGTGGATAGATTGGCTCTGCTTTTGGTGCATTTCACTTGACAACTTAAGAGCAGATATGAGCAAATGAGGCCATTTCTTCGTCTGTTCCTGGTGCTAACTTGCTACATAGGAAAAGGCAATCAAGTCATATGTATGTATATTTGGGTATTACTAGAATCTGCCTCCTAATGATTACACAGCATGTGAAAAGTCATCTTAAGCAATGCTGTAAATGGAAAGAAGTACAGTTTCACTGAGGACCTTCTCTGTCTATATGGGTTCATTTTTTGGCTTCTCCTATGTGGAGTGTAGCCTCAAGGCTGCCAGAGCCTTATTAAAGGAGTCCTTGGGTTGTATGATGGCACTAATAATGATAATGTGTATCATTTATATGTTTAGGTCTCAGTTATTGTAATTATGTCATTATTTAATGCCTCTTGTTATTTTTTAGGTTTAGCCTGGAGGATAGTCAAGATGAAGATTTGGATAACATTCCAGGGTTCGTCCAGGATGGGTAAGTATGCCAAGACTAATAACAACAAGCACTGTCCATCTCTATGTGAACAAATTGTTCTGGTTCCTTTTTATTAATCATAAGGTAAAGGCAAGAGACTCTGTGTTATCACAAATAGTTAGTTTATTCACAATACTAGTTGAGTATCCCTTATCCAAAATGCCACAAGGGTTCGGGATATATGAATATTTGTATATACATAATGAGATAACAGGATGGTATGGAAACAAACAGATTAGAGCTGAGACATACCTCAATGTTTTGACCGTTCAATGGTCTTCCTCTGGAGGTACTGATTCCAGCTTTCGGCCGGTCTGTGTTCCCCAGCAAGTGATGGTCACCCTGTCGGACGCCTTAGCGTGTCGCTTTCTGATTGGATCACTTCTTCTGCTGCCTCCAGTCATTCACTTATGTTGTCTTTAGTAGCGATGTAAGCCGCTTACATCGCTACCAAAGACAACATTAACACAAGGTCTGGGTTCATCTGCTGGTCATGTCAGGCCATGGAGATCGCTGTAAACAAGTGGAGGCAGCAGGACAAGCAATCCAGTCAAAGATCGACACTCCAAGGCATCCGACCAGGTGACCATCACTTGCTGAGGAAAAATGTCCCGCCAAGTGCTGGAATCAGTATCTCCTGAGGATGACTGTTGAACAGTCGAAATGTTGAGGTATGCCTCAGCTCTAACCCGTTTGTTTCCATACCATCCTGCTTTCCACAATTTTCATGATGGATAATAGATACATAATGAGATATATCTTGGGGATGGGACCCAGGTCTAAACACAGAATCCATTTATGTTGCACATACACCTTGTACACTTAGCCTGAAGGTAATTTGTACAATATTGTTAATAATTTAGCATATGAAACAAAGTTTGTGGAACACTGAACCATTAGAAAGCTAAGGTGTCACAACCTCAGCCACCCATGTGGACAATCTGTGTTTGTTTGGCATCACTTTCATTCCTGACCCTGAATTTATATGCTTCTGATAAGCAATCATATTCTTACACTTATGCACACAAGTATTTAACTGTAAAAAAATATGAAATACCATTTATACAATGAAAAATAATGTGTTTAGGTGTGGAATTTTCCACTTGTAATGTCATGTCGCTACTCAAAAAGTTTTGGATTTTGGAGTGTTTCGGATTGTTGGTTTAGGGATGCTCAACCTGTATTTTCTTGCTAATTAGGGAAACGGCGATCAGGTATGAAAAGAATTCTGATGTTGAAATAAAACAGCTTTCTTAGCCCTCTGGTCACACAGAGAATTTCTGGCTGCATTCCCAAAATCTGTGTATTTTCCAACAAAATATGAAAATTGTAATTAATGGCAAAGCCATATAGTTTCCATATCATACATGAATGGCTTGGACATATGGTGAGGATGCGTGAGGAGAGGTTGACAAAGAGGATATATGTGTGTCAGAAGTAGAGGGAATAAGGAGAAGGGGGAGACCAAACTGGAGATGGAAAGATGAAGTGGAAAGCAGTTCCAGTGGTTGGAGCCTGGACATGCAGGAGGGTGAAAGTTGTGTACGGGATACAATGAATTGGGATGATATAGCATACAGGGGTTGATGTGTTGTCAGTGGACTGAACTAGGGCATGTAAAGTGATTGGGGGAAACTATGGAAAGGTCTGTGAGGCCTGGCTGTTGATAGGTTTTGTTCTCAATGCATTGCACATGACAGGCAGAGGATGGATGTGCGTGAATGCGTCCTTTCTTCACCTTTTCATAGACCTACCTCACTAACATGGGATTCAGTGGACATGATCGAAAGAGAGAAAAGTAATGGCATTTAAATTTCTTAGGGACAACATCCAGTAGCAGGGGAAGAAGAAGATATAAAAGAAAGTGTTTATGGGTGTTGCAAGATAGCATAACTTCCTCAAGTATAACAGATGTTTTGCTCCTTATACTCATAGATGCAGCAGTATGGATATGTAAAGAGGATGGAGATGAAGAGATGTGGTAGCAAAGAAGTTACAGTAAGCCCTTTGAGAGATATTGTAAATGTGATGGAGCATACATGGATAAGAATGGTAAAGAAGAAACTGCATAAATGCCGGGTGGTTACTATATGTGGAAAATATTTTGCATGAGCCAGTGTGTCATATGGTGTGAAGAAGCATGAAGTAATGATGTAGTGTTTTTGATATTGTTCATGACTAGTGTATAAATAAGTTATTATCAGTTTTGATAACAATACCCATAATGGCACAAAATTATTTAAGGTATTAATTAAACTGCTATACCAGTATGTCTACTTATATTGATTCTATACCTTCTGTCTTTCCATTATAAAAAGATAATTATTTTGTATATTTTTGTTGGTATACAATTTAGATTTTACAAGAAACTTTCTCACATGAAAACTACAGCTGTCATTAGGAATAAGTCAGAATGTTGCTTTTCGATTATCAGTCTGAATACTTTAACTTTAAATTTGCTACTTATTTTAGACAGTATGTGATGTCCCCATGGTTGTTTAATTTGTGTATGGATAGGATGGTGAGGGAGGTAAATGCAAGAGTTTAGGAGAGAGGGGCAAGTATGCAGTCTGTAGGGGATGAGAGGGCCTGGGAAGTAGTCAGTTGTTATTTGCATAAGTTGGTGACTGAGTTTGGGAGTATGTATGAAAGGAGGAATTTGTTAGTGAATGTGAATAAAAGAAATGTTATTAAGCCTAACAGAGTTGAGGGACAGATTAACTGGGATCTGAGTCTGAATGGAGAAAAATTGGAGGAAGTGAAGTGTTTCAGATACCTGGGAGTGGACATGGCAGTGAATGGAAACATGGAAGCAGAAATGGGTCATAGGGTGTATGAGGGGCTAAGGTTCTAGGAGTGCTGAAGAATGTGTGGAAAGAGAGATTGATATCTGGGAGGGCAAAAATGGTCATGTTTGAAGATGCAGTAGTCCCAACAATTTTATATGGATGTGAGGCATGGGCTATATATAAAACTGTGTGGGGAAGGGTGGATTTGCTCTAAATGAAATGTTTAAAGTCAATATGTAGTGTAAGATGGTTTGACTGAATAAGTAATGAAAGGGTAAGAGAAGGGTCTGGTAATAAAAAGAATGTAGTTAGAGAGCTGACGAAGGTGTGCCGAAATAGTTTGTACAAATGGGGAGAATGAGGAGTGGTTGGCAAAGAGGACAGATATGTTAGAAGTGAAAGGGAAGAAGAACAGGGAGACCAAACTGGAGATGAAAGGATGGAGTGAAAAAGGTTTTGAGCAGTTGGGGCCAGATGATGAAAGGCATGTACAGGACTCGGTGAACTGGAATGATGTGGCATACAGGAGTTGACATGCTGTCAGAGGTCTGAATCAGGGCATGTGAAGCATCCAGGATAAACCATAGAAAGATTTGTGGGAGATGATTGTGTATTACACATGACAGTTAGAGATTTGATGTAAGTGAATGTGGCCTTTATTTGTCTGTTCCTGGCACTACCTTGCAAACTTGGGAAATGGTGATCAAAAAGGAAATAAAATACTTAATCCTAAGCTTTTCAGGCATATAGTACTGAGTGGAAAAGTGACGTTGAATTGCCAGGCTTAGTAAAGTTAAGGAGCATGATAGAGAGATGAAAGTGTTAGCAAATGTGGATGTGATAACAAGAATATCTAAGGGGAAATCATTATGAAACAATAGTTGTTAATGGTATGAGGCAGGTTAACAGGTATTGCATTCACTGATCGTAACATGAAGAGGTTTATCATTTATTTTTCCTTACTGTTCTCATTGAAAAATTACGAAAACAGTAAACCTGTATATTTGTTAAACTGAACTATCATTTATGCTCAGTCACTGCATTGCAGCTCACAATAAGAATTACATTACTTACTATTTGTTTACAATATGAATTCTGCTGTTCAGAACACATTTCCCTCATCCATTCCATAAAACTCAATCTTGAATTTATCATACACAGGAGTGTGCAACTACGGAAGAAACAGTCATCACTGTTACCTCTTCGGCGAAGTAGAATTGCTTCAGAGAGTGCTGCAGAGTCCTCAACTCAGAAATCACAGGATGCTCAAGCTCTTCGGAGAGCCTTTAGGAATAATCCTTATAATAAGGTAAGCGAGTTGTTGTTATTAAAGAAGCAATGGGATCAAAAAAAAAAAAAATAGTTAGATTGACAAATCTCGTTCAGTTTTTAAAACATGGTAGCATGAAAATATAAAACATTAAAGAAGAGAAATAAATTATACACGGCTATTATTAACAACTTTGTAACTAACTGTCACAATATTGAGATCAAATATGGGTTCTGAAATATCTAAAGAAAAGATTTTCATATTTTTGCAGTATGTACTGTACCAGTAGTACAGTGGCTTACTTTATGAATGAGTAAGAGGTCTAGGGAGTTAGGGACTCATAATGGTAACTTCTGTCATTTTCAAGTACCTATCATAAGAATTCATCAAACATTTGTGTTGGGCCTCATAATACCCACTTCGACAGTGCAGTCCAAGCATTTATCACTCTGGCACCAGTGTAGTTCCAATTCTTGGTTTTCTACCTTAGTTTGAAAAGATTGATTTTTCCTAGGAGTGACCAGGTGCTGAATAGAAAAAAAAAATGTGTTATCTACATTTTCCCTTTCATTTCGTCAACTTAAACTCATTCACTCTTTCTTCATAGGGTAAAATGCCTTCACTGGTACTGGTTTCAATCCCTGTCTTCCTCCTTTTCCAGTGTACTAATACCTCCTTTGTTGTGGGGAGACCAGGTTTGCATTCCATGTTCTGTGAGTACTAATTCAACTCCTTTTCAGCCCCAGGAAAATATCTCCTATCCATATATATAAATACACAATGTGTAAGTACACAAGAAGAAAGGTCAATCTGAATGGCTTGAATAATATGACTGATTCTTTTGTTCATAGACCTTACTCTCAGCATCACTACTCTCATGCAGTAATAATACATGATCTTATTTATTCTCATTATTTAGTGTTGAAGAAGGCCAAAATAATACCCATGGAATAAATAGTTAAAATTAAAGAAAGAAGTTGTATCAGTAGAGTTAGTAAGGTATATGAGATCATATTTATTGTGTAAAACTAATCAATATAAACTCTATGTTAGTAAGAAGCATTTATGGATAAAAGAGGGTGTATTTATTGGAATTTTGTGCATATGTAGGTTGTGCTTAAGGAAAAGAACATCTTAGCTTTTGTTTATTTTGTAAAAGCATATTATAAAGGTGAGTAAAGAAGTACTTTGTAAAGTTTTAGACTGTGGTTTGCATGGAGGGCTATTCACTTCTATTGATGGTTTTCATAATGGAATTGTTACTTGTTCAAAAGTGTAGACTAATTTGGTTAAGTGGTTTAACATGATAGTGGAATTGCATCAAGGTTCTAGCATGTCATTGTGGTAATTTCATTTATGGTTGAGGCTGTATATTAAATGAAAGTGAGAAAGAGTGAACCAGCATGGAAGCTATCTTAATTATTGTAGGCAGATAATCATTCTATCAACCAAGTCAGATATGGAGTTTGGCACAATGGAGTCACTTTGATGTGTGCTAGAGGAAGATAATGACAACAGATAGAAGGAGCAAGGATCTGCTGTTTGTAAGGCATGAACAGTCTGTGTAATAATAGCTTGGGTCTGGGAAGAAGCTGTGAATTTTTTTTTCATGATATTCGTTAAGAATAGCAGTGGAAAGTTGAGGGGAGAGTAGTTCTAGAAGAAAACAAAAGAAATCCTTAGGGAATCCTGATAAATGAAGAAGCATGTAAAATGTTTGTTGAGAAATCTGAAAATACCTAATTACCTTCTTATACAAGACTGGAATGGAGTTCTACACTTACGGTTTCCCTCCCATTCTGACTCTAAAGTCGTATACTTCACAGAATGTCCCTCTTTATCTACCCAGCATTGTCACTTACACAGAATGTCCCTCTTTATCTACCCAGCATTGTCACTTATCATTTTTTGTATATGTTATAACATGCCTACAATTTTTGGCAGAAGACAAACAAGTTACACTAGAATCCAGCATAACAGAAAATGACATCAGAGAGATTTTCCAGTTGTTATTTATGCAACATTAACATTACCCATCCACAAAGTGTGCAAGTGTCGAAAGTATTAACTGTGTTGATATCTCATCAGCTGCATATGATTCACTTACTTTAGGTGTTATTTCTTATTGCTGGCATTGATATATTCTATTGGTTGGATGGTTCAAGGTAACCAAGCATCCCAGTTAAAAATCTTGCAACATGTTTGTTTTATGATCAAGACCCCAAAATTTCACTGAACAGTCTCTTACATTGCAGCTTGCAATGGATGTATGAGAGCTGAAACAGGCCATTTGAGCTTGAAACTATATAACTTTTTTCCTAGGCAGACTTAGGCCAAAACTGGAATCTTAGTCTAATAATGTGATACCGAGTCTTCTATAAACGTTATTCCCTAAGCCATATATTTTACCACAGATTTTTTTTAATTTCCTTTTTATCCATTTCATGCTTTCCTATAACTGAGTTCACAAGGAAAGTTATGAACAAATTTGCCAGGACTTTTATAGGACATAAAACTTAATTTCCAGAGCAAAATTTCTAATAATTTGATTAGTTAAATGAATTGATGGTTTTATAGTGTCCAGTCCAACCCTTTATAAATTTTATCCACCCACTTTAAATCAGATTGGGGAGGAGCATTATGGTTTTAGAAGTGGTAGAGGATGTGTGGATCAGGTGTTTGCTTTGAAGAATGTATGTGAGAAATACTTAGAAAAACAGATGGATTTGTATGTGGCATTTATGGATCTGGAGAAGGCATATGATAGGGTTGATAGGGATGCTTTGTGGAAGGTATTAAGAATCTATGGTGTGGAAGGTAAGGAGCTAGAAGCAGTGAGAAGTTTCTATCAAGGGTGTAAGGCAGGTGTACAAGTGGGAAGATAGGAGAGTGATTTGTTCCCAGTGAAGGTTGGTCTGTGTCAGGGGAGTGTGATGTTTCCATGGTTAATTTGTTTATGGATGGGGTGGTTAGCGGTTAAATGCAAGAGTTTGAGAGAGGGGCAAGTATACAATCTATTGGGGATGAGAGGGCATGGAAAGTGAGTCAGTTGTTGTTTGCCGTTCATAAGGCACTGGTGGCTAATTTGAGTGGGAAACTGCAGAACTTGGTGACTGAGCACGGAAAAGTGTGTGAAAGGAGAAATTGAGAGTAAATGTGAATAAAAGCAAGTTTATAAGGTTCAGAAAGGTTGAGGGACAGGTTGGTTGGGATGTGAGTTTGAATACAGAAAAACTGGAAGTGAAGTGTTTTAGATATCAGGGAGTGGACTTAGCATCGAATGGAACCAAGGAAGCAGAAGTAAGTCATAGGTGGAGAGGGCGAAGGTTCTGCGAGCAATGAAGAATGTGTGGAAAGAGAAAACATTATCTCGGAGAGCAAAAAAATGGGTATGTTTGAAGGAATACTGGTTCCAACAATATCATATGGTTGAGAGGCATGGGCTATAGACAGGGTTTTGCAAAGGAGGGTGGATGTATTGGAAATGAAATGTCTGAGGACAATATGTTGTGTGATGTGGTTTGCTCAAGTAAGTAATGAAAGGGTAAGAGAGATGTGTGGTAATATAAAGAGTGTGGTTGAGAGAGCAGAAGAGGGTGTGCTGAAATGGTCTGGACAAATGGAGAGAATGAGTGAGGAAAGGTTGACAAAGAGGTTATATTTGTCAGAGGTGGAGGGAACAAGGAAAAGCGGGAGACCAAATTGGAGATGGAAGGATGGAGTGAAAAAGAAGGAACAGAAGGGGGCCAAGTGAGGACTTTCTCCCTAAGGCTCAGTCCTCTGTTCTTCATGCTACCTCACTAATGTGGGAAATGGCGAATATGTATGAAAAAAATATATATATGGTGTCAGACTGGAGGTAAAACTTCAAGGGTAATGCAATGTACATAGGGGTAAAGCAGACAGAGTATGAAGCAACACAGTATATGGGAGTTACACAAGAACAGCATATTGACTCAATACATGATAATGCAGTATGGTACAGGATGACGAAACCTTTGGATGATACAGGCCACAGTATGTCTGGTAACCAAATATGACTTCACATACTGGATAGTATGCAGAATGATAATCCCACATAAAGAGTTGCTCTCACAGTCAGTGGTCTATGAATATCTTTGGCAACCCCCTGAACTTGATTGAGAAAGTATAAGTCCTAACCTATACAAACACAAAAGGTCTTTAAGCAACACCTACATCAACACCAACAAAAAAGCAATAAGCATACTCTGGTCTACTCTGAAAAAATGCCATCTCTACCAATAATATACTGGGAAAGAAAAGTTTCTGAGGGGCAGGAAGCAAGTAAGGTGAAGGAAAGGAGTAGAGGAATAGATGATTAGGAGGGTGGGTGAAACAGAAGAGAAAGGGAAGAAGCAGCAGATAAGGAAAGAAGGGGAAGGGATGTGTGAGAGGGAGGAGGATGTGTGGATTAGGAGGAGGAAGTGGAGGAAAAAATAATGGAAAGGGTAAGCAAGAAGTGGAGGGGGAGGAGGAGGATTAAATCAAGAAGTATGGGATGGTTACAGCAAAGGAGAATAGAAAAAAGAGAAGGTTAAAAACATTAGCCTGAACCAGGCTGAGTCTAGCAGCCCAAGTCAGTGACACTGACCTGCATGTGGTCACTCCATTCACATGATTTTGGCCACTCTAGTAATTTTGGCTGGTGTGCAAAGGGTTTGCAAGATCAATGAAAAATCTAATTTCTTTTTTTAAGTTTTCTGATTTTTTCAATATGACCATTTCCTTTGATCTGAATATAACAACAAAACTTATTTCTCCCCACGACAAAATGTCTGATTAAACCTCATTCCATTCTTTTATAAACTCTGTTCTACTAACCTTCTGATTACAGAGTAAACCATAAAAACACTCTTAACTTCTCCAAAACAAAAACAATTCTAAGAATAAATGTCTTTGTCTTTAAAACCTGTCAATACAATTCTTTCCTTTCCACCGTAAAACTTCCAGTGCAGCCCATCCCAGCAGAATTTACCAGCAATGCCTCCTCTCCAAGCATAATCTACTCTTCTCCCAGGTAACTCTGTACTGTAGTCCCCAACCTTCTCCAAATATCCTTCCTCATACAACACTCTCTCTACCCTGATCATAAGTAAAGCTCCAAACCTAACTTACCCCAAGAACACATGTACCCTCTTGCAGGTGTTGCTGACAATGGTGCTGGCAGCGGCAGTAGGTGGAGGGACATCCATGACAGTGTCGATGGATGATTCAGATGAGCTCCCTCCTGAGCTCAAGCCCATTGTGCCTGGTGGCTCATGGTTTGATGATATGGCCATAAAGAGACTGCGGGAGAAGCATAAGGAGCTGAAGGAACTTGGTGAGTACTCAGTTGTCTACTTAGCTGGTATGATGTATAGTGTAGTGAGGGGTGTATAGGATGGAAGGTTTGTTAATGAAGTTTTAGTTGGAAGATGCATGCATGATGATGTGTTGCATGACTAGTAAAGCAAGATCTACTTTCTGGGAAGAGCTTTGAAATACAGCAGGTTAGGTGAAATAAGAGACTGCTTTAATAGGCTGGGTAATAAGGTGGTGATAAAAGGTGAAATGCATTGTGCAGGAAATCTGAGGAGGACTCCTAGCCTTTACGGTGAAAACTTATGTCATGCAGGATGTCTAAGAAGTTGTCTGGATTCTAAGGAGTAAACTTGTGTTGTGACTGATGTCTGATGAAGTAGTTTGGCTTATATCACATAACTTTTTGCAGAACCATGTATTTGTGGAAGAGAGGTAGTAGATGACAGTGATTACTAAATATATATTAGGAAGAGGGAGCTCTACACTTACTCCGTTCTATTTCTTAACCTTATATACATCTATTTCATATCCTTCACAAGTTATATTACCCAAGACCTTCTTTCCAGAAGTTTCTGTAGCTCAAGGCTGCACTACTTCCAGTAGCAGGGATGTGTGGGTTCCTCTAGAGCTTCCCTGGTGGTGTAACTTCACATATCCCTCCAAACCACCAAACTTCCCCTCTTCCCTACCAACCTATACCACTGCTCTCCTTAGTATCCAAACTCAACGGGAAACTGATTCAAAACAGAATGAAGCACAGTTTCCACTCTCACCAACACAAAATGGATAAACTGACAATACAGTTCAAAACATGGGAAAAAATAAAATGCTGTTACAAGAAAGGAACAAAATATGTTCAACAGTGAAAACATAGTTGCAAACCATTACTTAAGTAGAGACTGATGGAACTAACAGAAAAATTATTAAACTAAAATATATAAACCTATAGAGTAGAAATAACAATGACTATCAAAAACAAGCAGGTCCTAAAATAGAATTTGAAAGAGAACAAAAGAAATGATCCATGGAAAATATCACATATGACTGTACAAAATTTTATTACAGACAATACCAAAATTAGATAAAATACTGTAGGGAGCATACATAGGACAACATAGTACTTGTTAATTTAACAGGATCCTGACTGAATGAGAACATAAAGAAAGTTGAATTTGGAGGATATTAGACATATAGGGCTAACTGAGACAAAGGCAACGTGATACAGTAAGTGAATCATATACTGAGAATATCTCAAAAGAAATGTGAAATACTAGAAATAAACACATTAGCTCTAAAGTACAACTAACATTGTAACTTGTGTACCATCCCAAACAAAATTGGTAGAACTCAGTGTAGTATTAAAAAACTAAGGACATTCTGAATAATATGAACATAGTATTAAAAAACTAAGGACATTCTGAATAATATGAACAAACTGTATTCATTAATAATATGGTCAGGTGACTTCAGTTTTAACCTCACAGAATGAGAAAAAGGTGATAAAGAATTTGGATGCAGCTTTAAATTCAAACAAGATAAGGCATTAGCACACAAGAGACCAGCTAAACATATTGGCCATATGTGAAACAAGTGAATTTAAGTTATACATAAATCAACTAGAGATGATAACACCATCATTTTAATATTTACAAATGATGTAGAACTAATCACAGATACTGAAGAATACAAAACAATTATCTCATAAAACAGAATAATAGAAATGACTACAGAGTATAAAGCTGGAACTGAAAATGAGGGCAAAAGTGAAATAATGTAGAATGGAAAAGTGCATACCGTATGATAGAGAAAAACAGACTGGAATGTTCTTAACAAGAGCATTGCAAAATCAAATACAGTTGTCTTCTACCCAAGTTAAATGAAGACAGAGTCATCCAAGCATGAACAGAAATCCATAAGTCCTATAAGCATAAGTAAAAAAAGAAAAGAATAGAAAATCAGAGACTGGACATTTTAATGATTGCAACAGTTATGTAAAATATGCCAAACATAATATGCTGGACGTTAATGAGTCAATATAAGTCAGTATTTAGCACAGAAGAAAATGAAGAAACTTTTAATTCTCTTCTGTATTTCATAAATGGGATGAACACTCAGAGACATAAGCATACCCTGAGATAAAATTGAAGGAACTGATAAACTAAAGGAAAATTCTACTCAAGATGGCATAAAAAAATACTAATAAAGGAGGAATCAAATTGGTGCCAGAATAGTTAGGTCAGCCTAACATCATTTCGGAACCTCACTGCCTCTGAAAACACTGCACTGGAGTGACCAGTCAAGGCTGAGGCACAAAAGGCTAAGAAGTGATACTGAAGTCTACCAGCTATGCTGAGGATTAAAAGGTGACAGCACGAAATGTCAGTGGAATGACTGGTCAGAATAAAAGGTGGGAACTTGTGGAGAAGTTTAAAAGTTGTAGATTGGATGTGCTGGGGATTGGGAAAACCCATATCCTTGGAAAGGATGTGTGGAGTGAAAATGGAACAGATGAATGCAAGTTATAGGAGGGCATGGAAGGAGGTGTGGTATGAACGAGAATGAGTGAAAATTATTGAGGAAATGGGAAAGAAGGATGTGCAATTTTGCTGTCACCAAGAGTGTGGGAGGGTGTCACAGAGCATCGAAGGAATGGATCAAGAATATTGTGGGTGAAAGGAAAGGTTGGGTATTGTGAAGTATGTATGGGTATATGCACCTGTGAATATGAAGACTGTATGAGGTAAGGATGATAAAACGCTTTTCTGAAGAAATTTGAATGACTATATAAACAGTTTTGAGATTGAGAGACACATGGTCGCATTGGGTGATATGAATGCGAAAGTGGATGATAAAATTGGTGAGATAATTGGTAAATGGGGAGTGCCTGTAGTATATAAGAATGGAAGTTATCATGTGGATATTTGTGCTGAGAGGGGTTCATTCCTTGAAAACACCTTTTTTCAGCACAAGATGCTCAATCCACAGATATACATGGATGAGGAATGATGGGAGAGAAGAGCAAAAGGCTTTGAATGACTATGTGGCAGTGAATTAAAGATTGAGAAAGGCCATGCTAGATACTGGAGTTGTGAGAGGATTCTTTGGAGACAGACCATTTTACAGTTCTTGTGGGGATGAGGGGTCTGGGAGAAGTGGACGTACAGTGTAAGGAATGAATGGAGAGGTAAAAGTGTTGGCAAGTGAGAAGATGCATCAAAAAAAAATGCAGGAAAGAGTATGAAAGGAAGGTAACTGAAAGCTTAGATGGAAGTGCAATGAATGTAGGATGCAGTCATGTGTGAATGAGGTGTTTAAAATGTTTAGAAAAATACTATTAAAGGTTGTAGAATAAGTAGTTGGATACAAGGTCATGAGATATAGGAATATAAAGGGCAAGGCATGGCAGATTGAAGAGATTAGAAATGCTGTGGAAGAGAAGAAAAAGGCCTATGGTAGATTGCTCGATAGGAATGTACCAATGGAATTTCAGCAAAGGAGGAGGGAAGAATATAAAATATGTAAGTGGAATGTTAAGAAGCTGAGAGAGGAAAGCAAAGAAAGAGTAGATGAAGATTTTGGAACAAAGTTATGTGAAAAGTTTTGAGATAATAAGAAACTATACTGGAAGGAGGTAAAAAAGGAAAGATGTGGATGTAAAAGTGGAAATGTTAATGTGAGAAGTAAGGAAGGGGAGTTGCTGGATCAAAAGGAGGAATTGAAAGGAAGATGGAAAGAGTATTTTGAAGAACTGATGAATGTGGGAGAAGAGCAGGCAGCAGTTGTTACATGCATAGGTAGAAAGGATGGAAGGAACAGGATACAAGTGAGAGGGACTATAGCAAAAAGGGAGGAAAGAAGGGAGATAATGGGGCTGAAGGTAGGAACGGCACCTAGAGAGGATGGGATTACAACTAAAATGATGAATTATGGAGGAAAAATTGACGAGTGGATGCATCTGATATGTAATTTAGCATGGAAACAGAGGGTTGTGCCTAAGGATTGGGTGAAAGCTATTATTGCTCCTTTATTCAAAGCAAAAAGGTGCTAAGGATGTATGTAGCAATCATAGGAGAATACATTTGTTAAGTATACCTGATAAAGTGTATGCAAGAATGTTAATTGATAGAGAGATGGAAGTGACTGATTGCAGAATAAGTGAAGAGCAAGGGGGCCTTAGGAAAGACACAGGATGTGTAAATCATATTTTTGTGATAAAGATGACCATGGAAAAGTATTTAGCAAGAGGTAAGAAGTTGTATGCAGCTCTTATGGATCTGGTGAAAACATACGACAGAGTTGAGTGGAATGCTTTGTGGGACGTACTAAGGATATATGGTATAGGACGACAACTGTTGGATGGTGTAAAAGCCTTTAACAGAGGAGCAAATGCATGTGTAAGAGTGGATGGAGAGTTGAGCAAAAGTTTTGGGATACATTTATGTGTGAGGCAGGGCTGTGTGATGTCACCATGGCTTTTTAATATATATATATATATATATATATATATATATATATAT
>JAYMFT010295023.1:0-10315 GCA_038088735.1 Panulirus argus | reverse complement strand
AAGAATATGATAAAGAAAATAATAATTACTTTGTAAGATTGTTCGAGTCACTCCTTGACTTGAACATTGTTACAGTACTACCGTCCTGACTGAGGAGCGTTAAAGTGGTGCCTGGAACAATCCTTTACTCTCATCAAACGGGACTACTGGGCTAGTCCTGCCATCTTCTTACAAGCACCACACACCTAATCATAACATGCTTATTATTATTACTTTTTACACAAAGTACTCTTCTCAATTCCTATCCTCTCTATCATTTATAAGCATCACCATGACAGTGTCCATCAAATCTGTGGCCCCTAGTCTCCGGGTTTCAGCCTGACTTTACTACCAATGAGAGGGAGGGCTCTAGCAGTTATAGTACTGGCCCCTCCCATGACTTTTCCCTCTCTGTGAGACCTTCCTCTTTTTCTATTTACTATACCAACATTCTTGGTCTCTCTAGTAACCTCTCCTCCGTTGGATACCATCTGTCTACTACCTCTCCTAATATCTTACTTCTGTTTTAGACACAGTTGTCTGAATATGTTCTCACTAATCCCTTTTTCATATCTAACTATAATCTCCACTCACTTTTCTGATTCAAAGGTGGTGTTTATGCTTATTCCAACATAAACGCACCAGTTGCACACCTCAAGGACCTTGAGTCTCCAAACTTTGATGTTAAGTGGCTCAAAGTCTGTCTCCCTACTACCACACTTGTCCCATGTTTCACCTATTGCTCTACTAATTCTACAAATTTTATATCCTTCGACTATCAAAACTCCTACCATGATACTGTAACCTCTCACCCGCAAATTATCTCCCACCCTATCCATATACCTGAGCACTATGATCACTCTCCTAATATTCTGGATTTGTTTCTCACCTCTAATCCATCTCGCTGTAAATACACAACCTCACCCCCAATTGGTTCATCTGATCATACTCATAAATGTATATATAATAATGGCACCTCCCTCTCCAGCAGCCCCTTCTAAGTATAAATACTGGCACCTGAACAAAACTGACTGGAATAACTTACATAACTTCGTTTCTGGCTTTCCTTGGGAAAATTACTGTCTCTTATGTGATGATGCTTCTGTCTCTGCCAAACACATAACAGAGGTTATTCTTGTGGGAATGGAAACATTTATCCCCTCTTCCGCCAAGACTACTTATTTATCCAATCCATGGTTCAACTGTTCCTGTTCTGAGGCTATTCCGGCAAGGGATCAGGCATATTGGGCTTGGAAAGACTTTCCTTCCTCTGGTTCCCATTCAGCTTTTATCACTGCCCGTAATTGCTGCAAGCACATTATCCATGATGTGAAGTGTTCCTTTATTCAAAGGAAGTGCGATAACCTCTCCTCATCATCCACAGATAGGTCTTTCTGCTCTTTAGCTAAGGGCAACTCTAACAACTTCTGTCTCTCTATCTTTCCCTCACTTTTCCATCATGAGATACTTTAGCTGTCTCTCCCATTGACAAAGCAACTCTCTTTGGTTCCAGTTTCTCTCTAACTCCACCTTGGATGACTCTAACATTCCCTCACCCCCTGCAGCTCCTTTTACTAATCCTATGACTCTTCCTGTAATCGCTTTTCAGACTGCCCAAAAAATGCCTCTTTCTCTGGACACAAGCAAGGCTTTTGGTCCTGAAGGCATCTATCCCCACATACTGAAGGAATGTGCCTCTGAACTTGCACCTGTGTTTGCTCATCTATTCCGTTTCTGTTTAAAAACCAAAACTTTTCCTTCTCCTTGGAAACATGCATTGGTACATCCCATCCCTAAGCAGGGTGACCGTTCTGGCACCTCTAACTATCGTCCTGTTGCTTTGACATCTACCATTTCTAAAGTTTTTGAATCCCTCCTCAACTCCCATATCCATAAACACCTTGAAAATCAGACTTCTCTCTGATCACCAGTATGGCTTCCGTAAGGCGAGACCCACTTGTGATATTTCTTATCTTACTAATGTCTGGTCATCATCCCTGAAAGATTTTGGGGAGTCATATGTAGTTGCCCTTGACAAATCTAAAGCTTTTGACAGGGTGTGGCATCAGGGTCTCATTTCTAAGCTCCCCTCATTTGGCCTCCCTCCCTGACTCTGCTCCTTGATATCTAGCTTCCTCTCCGGCCAACCTATCTCTGTGGTTGTTGAAGGATCAGCCTCCCCACTTTTCTCCATCAACAGTGGTGTCCCTCAAGGATCTGTCTTGTCTCCTACACTTTTTCTCATTTTCAACGGGTTTCTCTCTTTCACAAATAATCCAGTGCACTCGTACGCTGACGTCTCAACACTGCATTCATCCACATACTTCAGTTCTGCTCCCTCTTCTCTCACTCTCATCTCGCCTTGAGACAGCTTCAACAATAAACTCGGACCTGGACAGGATGTCTCAGTTGGTTACACAAAATCTAGTTAAGTTTAATGCCTCCAAGACCCAATTTCTACCCATCTCTCTATCGAATTTTCCCCACAATTCTCGTCTCTCCTTTGACAGTTCTGTAATTCCACCTTTTGACTCAGCGAACATACTTGGTACTCCCATAACATCCACTTTTTCTTGGAAACCCCACATTATGGGAATAGCTAAGTCAGCCTCTAAGAAACTGGGTGTCCTGTTTAGATGTCGTAACTTCTCTTCTGAACAGTTGCTTCATCTTTACAAGGGATTGATTCGCCTTGTATGGAGTACTGCTGTCACATTTGGGATGATTCTAGCTCTGTCTCCTTACTTGACAGAGTTGAGTCAAAAGCATTCTGACTTATACACTGTCCCTGGCTAACTTCCAAACTTGAACCCCTTGCCTTACACTGCAATGTTGGTTCACTTTCCCTCTTCTATAGGTATTATTTTGGCTTTTGCTCCTGAGAGCTGGCTGCTTGCATGCCCCCGCCACTAGCTAGACCATACAATACTCAGCAAGCTGCTGCATCACATGATTATTGTGTGGCCATCAGTAACTCAAGGGTGTGCCATTTTGATAACTGCTTCTTTCCCAACAGGTTGAAGCTTTGGAACTCTCTACCTTCACATGTCTTTCCCAATAACTATAACCTGGCTCATTTCAAGAGACATATTTTTCATTTTCTCAAAAATTTGTAAATATTTTCCCTGTCTGTTTTCCCCCTTTCTCACTTCTCTCTATATTTCAATAAGGGCCCGGCCTTGATGTGGACTTTTGTCCGTGACTGGAGCCTTCAACATTAAAAAAAGAAAATAAATAAACGGGACTGGGAATTGTATCTCGCTGGACTTGGCGATTATGGAGGTGTACAGACAGCGGGCTTGTGGTATACAGTGATGGATTGTGAGGATGGAGGATAGTAAACGTCACTGTTACTAGGGAGGGGATATAGCTAGAGCCGTGAGGATCAGGTAAGGGGTTAACGTGGGCCCCGGGAGCGGCACTGCCCCGTTGGAGGGGTTAGCGAGCAATTTCCGTTACTGCCAACTTCCTCACGACCGGACAAAGTTGTCCAAAGTTAGATCATCATGTGTGGCACGTTCCTGACGAGTTCATGAACAACTGTTCCCCAGGCAGGTGGGGCTCGTGTCAGGTGAGAGGGAGGGAGGAATGTCGGGGAGGTGGTCATGCATAGACAGACTTGAGGTATGGAGGAGGAGAGTCGGTGCGGTGCGGTGGGGGTTGAGGGTTGAGTTGGGCGTGGCAGCTGATGCCGTAGTGTTATCGCTTTGGTGGCTCCTTCTCCTGGACTGGTATGGAGGGTGGTCTCTGATGAAGATACAACAGGGATTGTGGGCTCCTATAATACGGTGCTGAGAGGCTCAGGTGTTAATCTCCTTAGAGCAAGGGACGTGCGTTACTGTTATGAGGGAGTAACTAGTGGCGTGTGTTAGTGTTACGAGGGTAAGTAGTAGCATGTTTTAGTGTTAGGTTAGGTAACTAGTGGCTTATGTTAGTGTTAGGAAGAGCAGGTTGTTGGGTAAGTGTTACCCTCAGTACACTGTATATGATGGCGCTGTGCTTGTTGCTGACAATAAGTTAATTTGATTTTCAGTGTTTTTCGTTAATTTCGTGTGTAAGTTGTAACTTAAGCTGTATTTATACGAATATTATTATTATAAAGGTCATAATGAAATGACACCAGCAGTAATGTCAGCTTCATAATAAACGCGCATACACTCACTCACACACACACACACACACACACACACACACACACACACACACACAACCTGGGGGTTATTTCATGGAGCTAACGATGCAGAGGTTATGCAGTGCAGGGAGATATAATTTGTGGCCAACTGCCGCCGCCGCCATTGCCTAATGAGGTGGTTAAATCGTCGCATGATTGAACCCGTCCCTCCTAATTGCTTTCGGAGAAGGTTTCGCATTTCCTCTTCTAAATTGGCAAGAAATATGGCGTTGACGGATTACTGTAATTACTGCACAAACACAAGAGAGGAAAGGCGACGACTACATTTTACTTACCAAGTTGAGACGACATGTGGAGGGAGGGAGATGTATCCTGCTGTCGTACAGACCGTTAGAAGTTATCAACCGGAAGGAAGAGATTATCATAATCGTAACTGATGAAATAGTTTAAATGGTCGTCAGCGAAAGAAAAAAAGGAGACAGTTTTAAAAGATAATTTAAAAAAAAATTCTCTGTGATGTACCTGTAGGCAATTGATTCTTGAAGGAGAGGAAAGTTTTCCAAGACGTAGCGTCCGATCGGAAAATACAGAAAGAAAACGAGAAAGTTTATCTTTGCCACTGCCGGAAGGAAGCTTATGTGCACCGCCATCGTGCAGCGTCAGTCAGTCGGTCCGCGTCATGCAGGAGTGTCTCAGGTCATGCCCGTCGTCCCTGTTGGTCGTCCTGTTCGTATGTTAGTTACCCCCTGATGGTCGTGGACGTCGTTCGTAGGTGTCGTGTTCATGCGTTGGTCGTTTGACCAGCTCTCACGTGTTAGTTTTCGTGTTACAAACAAGTAGTTTAAGAATAGACTTGTGTAAAAAAAAAAAAAATCTACGGCAGCAGATGTTGATCTCACCCCAGGGCGTGTTAACCAGACTGTGTAGTTCATCCTAAAGGTTATTAGATGCTGTATGGACGGTTGACCAACTCGCGCCATAGGCACGTAAAGAAAGCATGTATGCAAAATCTTAGCACGCTCAAAAATATGAGCTACAGCAGCAGAATAACACTGTCGTCCGGCTGGTTCTGTAACCCCCCTTACCGTGACGGATTCAGAGGCCGCCTAAGGTGGAGTGCATCGGTTCGAATGCTGGTTGCGGCAGTCGGTCCACAGTCAACCGACCGGTTCATCGATCTCTAGGGGGCTGGTCGATAAGATGGGTTTCTGGCTCAAGCTAGGATATATATATATATATATATATATATATATATATAGATAGATAGATAGATAGATAGATATAGATATATAGCGTTAATCAGATGGTTTTGATTAGGGCCTTAGGTTGTCCGTGCTGTCTCAACTAACATGAAATAGAAAAATGAATATAAAAACACCCTTAAAAGACACCAAACCAGATTTTGCTACATGTACCAGATTGTCCATCCTCCTCCTCCCGTTGTCTTCAGCGATATCCCGGCGCTTCACTTAGTGAGACCGTTGCAAAACAGATCATCAGCTTACATCACACTGTTGCCTTTTCCATATTGCTTCATGGCAGCTTGACAGTTGTGGGTGGTTTCTGAGATGTCTCACTGGCGAGCGGATGGTCAGCCGGAGATGGCAAGCCAATGGGTGTTATGGAAGAGAAGCCTCTGTGGCCTTCATCTCCAAAATATTTGTTTTTCCTTTTATCCTCGTCTTGCCATGTATAATGTAAGTGCATTAAACCAACAGAAACATCAAATGAAAAACGTAATGTAAGTGCAAGATGATATATGGAGGGAAATGGAGGGGGAAAGATATACGAAGACAAAAAAAAATAAGATTTGATACATCTGCAGAATGACCATCCTCTCGTGACTTGATAGTCATAGAAAATGGGTAACATGTCGTGCTGTTAATGGAACACGTGACTTGATAGTCATAGAAAATGGGTTACATGTCGCGCTGTGAATGGAACATCCCCACTTGGGTGACATTATCATACACTGTTGATCTCTTCATAGCTGTTCCTGTTTGCATACATATTAGTACTTTCGTCCCCACATCATCTTACATATATTTTGTATTTCTAGTGTAAAATTGTCAGACAGTATAGCCAGTCAGGCGGGGGGTATGACCTGGTATACAGTGTCATATGCTGGGTCAGGACGTAGCTTGTCAGGTAAGAGTATTTCGTTGTTTGCCACTCATATGCTGAATCAGGTGGGGATATATCCTGTTATACCAGACATATGCTGGGTCAGGATGTAACCTGTCAAATGGGTGTATATCCTGGTATACCATGTCATGTAGGAGTATGAGAGTATATCCAGGTATACCGTATCATATGCTGGGCCAGGACGTATCCAGTCAGGTGAGTATATCCTGGATTACCATATTAGGTGGAAGTATAGCCTGGTATACTGTGTCATATGGAGTATATCTTGGTATACCATGGCAGGTGGGAATATATCCTGTTATAATGTGTTCTATTCTGGGTCAGGACGTAGCCTGTCAGATGGGGGAATATCCTGGTATGTTCTGTAAAGTGGAAGTATATCCTGGTATACCGTGTCATATGCTGGGGTAAGGACTGAGCTAGCCAGGTGGGGGATATATCCTGGTATAACGTGTCATATGCTGGGTCACAACCTACTCACGGGGCTGGCGCGTGGAGAGACCATGTTGGAGGAGACTGCGTAGTAAGGGCAGCAGGCAAGCGGGTCCTCGGGTACGTAACGGGGCGAGCAGCAGTCGCTTCCGCGCGCCAGCCCTCCACCATCGATCTCCTGCAGCGCCGCCGTCAGATTCCCCAGGGGGGGCCCCACCGAGGCTGCTGCAGCGGCAGCCCAGCCAGCACGTTTTAATTTCCTCCAGCCTGCAGTGTTGTCAGGTGATCGTCCGTGCACTCCTGCCACCCTGCCGAGACGTCTCTCAGGTGAATGTTGTCCGTAATGGTTCCATGTATATTATTCTCTCTCTCCCCCCCGTGTTTGCTTCGATCATCTACGCGTTTAGTTTATTTTGTGACCAGTATTGTGTGTATTACTTGTGGTTAGGGGTAGATTCTTGTCAGTTGTGTAGGACGCATGCGCCGTGTATCCCCCCAGTAGGAGGGCAAGGAACCTGTTGTGGTGGAAGGAAATGTTGGGTCCAGACGGGTGCGTCTGTAGGTGACTGTATTGATCCCCACGCTCACCACTGCCGCCTCCTCCTCCTCCTCTTCCTCCTCCAGCCTTACTTGAGGTTTACTCCAGTCACCCATGCTGTAATCAGTCCCCCTAAACTGCTATCCATGAACCCTGAGCACTAATTACGAACTCGCACAGTTCCATCTTGATCAGACACATCCGACAATCGCACTTCGCCCACCCCTGCCGCAAGCAGTCTTGCCTCCGGCAGTCTTACGGCATTCCTTCCCATGTGAGTCATCGCAGCCAAACCCAGGTCTGTCCCATGCACCCTGCCGTAACTCATTTTGTACCACTGCACTCACCCCTACCTTATTCACTTGCCTTTTTCTGCCCGACCCACCTCAGTTGACGAAGTCTCTTTTTTTATCCCCGCTATCAAGCTGTTTCAACGTGGAACCCATGTTCATCCTGGAAACGGTAGCGCAAAGGTCACAAATGGTCTTTGTCAGACTCAAGTGGCCAGATGATTAGTATGACATAAGGTGTTGCATAATTGGTTCATTACATAAAATTACAGTCTTTCCGCAAAGTTCATTCCTGTACAAGATTCGAAAATTCTAGGTACCTTATTATCAGCAATAGTGCTCGGTCACTTTTTGGGTTTGTGTGGACCTGTGGCTAAAAGATAAAGTTTTTTCTCTAAGACAATGTTATAATGTGTGTCCATATTTAGGTCACACACACTTTACAATTCCTGTTATTGATATCTCTAAGTTAGCTAAAAGTCCCATATTACCTTGCCGCCTCAGTCTAGCAGTGACAAAATTTTGTAATCTACTTCCAATCAGACCGACCTCATTTATCTGTTGTACATAGAGAGGAAGAAATTTGTAAAGTTCTTCTCTGTGACCCATCCTTCCCAGCTCTGTGCCTGTTGCAGCTGTAGCCCCATCAATACACTTCACCCCTTCACTGCCATCGTCTTCGAGAGTGAGTAACATCGACCCGTTTGCCTCAACAATTGTCTCTGGTGTCAGTCATAATTCAGTCCGGTAAGATATCAGTTTAGGGGCACCACTTACGACTTTGGAAGAAAATCACTCCAGCTGACTCTTTATACGTAGTAAAAGTGTTTTAGACAAGGTTAGCATGATTTGTTACATTATCCTCTTTCTTATGAAACCAAGTGAAAAACTAGAATAAATCAATAGAACGCATGGGAACCTTACGTAGGTTGCAAGTAGCAAACTCGTGATACTCCAAAGATATTGTCCTCGTCTTCTGTCTGCCTTATTGGTTGCATGCAATTTTAGGGGACAGAACTCGCTTAGCTAAAACTAAGCACAGAGAATTAATATCCTAGCAACTGAATGCAAATGATATCAAAACATACATTTTATTTTAAACATTGATTTTTTTATTATCTAGCATCGAGAACATAAATTTAGGTTGCTAAGGCACTGAAGTGTAAAGTAAGATTTTCTTAGGTTTTGTTTTTCTAGAAGTGTTTCCTCTACCTATATACCCTACATTTTCCTTGATCATCATAGCCCCCACCACAATCATATCTGTTATCGTGGTATAGAATGTAATACTCCTAGTAACATTTCCCCAGCCTAGCTATCTACTGCTGAGAGGGAGCAGTTCATTAATATGCATTTCTTCTAAATCCATTGGTTATCTCAGTGGCGCCTTCAAACTAATAATCTGCCCAGGGTTTTCTGGACGGCCTGTGTAAGAATTCCTATCATCCCTCATCGAATATCCCTCTCATGCTGGTGGCGCAGTCTCAACTGACTGGTTCTCCATCATCCGCTCTGCGGACTGCATGAAGCCCGGATTCGGACCGTGTGGAATTTTCCGGCAGTCCAGAGCCCCAACTCTAAAAAATTGGAAAACGTCCGGGAATTGACAGGTTGACGGATTATTCACGCTGCGTTCTTAGGGGATGCCATCTCTTATAAGATGTCAATAAAATCCTACTTGAATAAAAATTAATGAAAATTGAAAAATCGACCCAACGGATTTCGGCATAATTCAGCGTGTTTTAGGTTATATAAAGTCGAGAAATAACCAGAGTATGTAAAAACTAAGCGACTGAAGTGCTGTTGACTAGGGACATTGGAACCGTGCATGTTTGATCGTCTGTCTGTATACTGTGTAATAAAAAAATTGTATAGCCGCCTCGAATTCGGCTCGGTACATTGTCCTTGATGTAGTTCCTGTCTTTACTGTGTTCCAGTAAATGCCTTTTTTCTTGTGGAGTTCTTTATGTTCCCGCACGGAAGGTAACCTGTTGTAAACCAGCTTCAGTGCACGTCCCTCCAGTTCTTAAACAAGTTGTGTAACTCTTACACGGTATTGGTCAAGACGGGTCGGCCTCCTCCACGGTTCGGACGTGACTTTCTCTTTACAGGCACTTCGTCTGGTCCTGACCCCGGGGGGGTTGGGTCTGGGGGGAGGGGTTCTATCTCCACCACCATCTTTCCCCTCTCTGTGTTTGATGGCCGGCTTCTTTTATCCTTATGGTTGATTTTCGCAGGTATACTTTCCCTGTCATCGTCTTAACCTACCTCCTACCCCGGTGCAAGTCTACTTTACATTTTATCGTCCACCTGCTGTGTGTAATGTAGTGCGGGAGCCCCCTTGTGGCTTCCCATGAATACAATATGCTGCTTGAAGGAGACAGTCGACAGCCATTACACGCGCTCCTGAATACATTTTTAGCTCTCGCTCGCCACTTCCAGCCAATACTTGCAGGCCTGTGGTGTAGTCATAACCCACGACCGCCCCGGTGAGCCGCTACTTACGTTTACTACATACACCCGCTGCATTACAAGAGGTGAGCCACTCCTACCCTAAAGTTTTCGAGGATTAAGCGAGGTCGATGGCTTACCCATGGTGCTAGTAGCAGTAATCTGCTGGGTTTATTCGCTGCGGAAGCCTACCACTCGGAGTTTATGCGGCGTTGCTGCATTTTTATGTGTCAATATTTTCTGGCAACGAATACTATCTTTTAGCATTAACGCAAATATATATATATATATATATATATATATATATATATATATATATATATATATATATATGTGTGTGTGTGTGTG
>JAYMFT010295012.1:0-10316 GCA_038088735.1 Panulirus argus | reverse complement strand
CTCTCTCTCTCTCTCTCTCTCTCTCTCTCTCTCTCTCTCTCTCTCTCTCTCTCTCTCTCTGTGTGTGTGTGTGTGTTGCGATGAGCGTCTTTTGTTAAAGTGGTTTATGACTATGGTATTTTGCGATGAGCCTCTTATTGGAGATCTTCGTTGCTATGGTCTGTCGTAATTAGGGTCTTGTTGGAGACCTTCGTAGCTGTGGTCTGCTATAATGAGGGTCTTGTTGGAGAAGACTGTCTTTTGTTAAAGGCGTTTTAAAGGTTTAGTCTGTTTTAAATAAATTATCATATTACGTAAGTTTATACCTTTGGACTCTTTGGTTTACATCTCTGGGTTAGTGGTTTGACTTCTTAAGGCTCTTGGTTTATATATAAATCTGGGCTCTTGGTTTACTTCTTCAGATGTTTATGATAGTGATTTATTGTATGAATATTTCTGTTGTTATAATCATTATTTCTTTTGGAAAGTTTCTGAGCTGTATTCTCTTATTTTAATCTAAGTTTTATAATTATGATCTATGATGGGGGAATGTTTTGGCTGCATCGGTTTCTACCTGTGGTCTGTTAAAATGCATTTTTGTTTTTCTCAGATGTTTAAATCTGTGTTTTGGTATAATGTTAATTCTCTTGGAAAAGGATCACGGCCACGTGTGTTTAGATAAAACCTGTTATCTACAGAGCTGTGTTTTATTTCTTTATCTCGTCCGTCGTGGTTTTGAAAGATTGATTATATTCATTGCATTTACGTACGTTTGCGAAGACCACACAGCAGTCCATTCAGAAGCTGGCTACTCTTATTTTCACCCAGACGAGGCTACTACGATCTACCGTGATCTCGTAACTTTATCATAGGGTAGACGAATAGATGCGCAAGAGCACGATGGCGTACTATGATTTAAAAGCAGGCGTACAGCACGAAGGGCTGAAAGGAAGACGCGTCTGAGGACTGGAACTTAACGGCAAAACCGCATACGTAGTCAGCGCAAATTCAGTTTCTTTGAGGCGTATTTGTGCAGGTAAGTAATTCATGAGGTAAACAGACTCGGACCCTTTTTGAGAAATTGGAACAGCCTCATTCCTTCGATTACCTGTACTCTCCCTCCCTCATCTCCCTCCCTCCCTCCTCTCCCTCCCTCCCCTCTCCTCTCTCCCATCCTTCCCAACTCTCCTGATTTGTACTCGTGTGTTTTATAGTATGATCACATTCGCGGCGCTCAAGAGGACCCCAAAAAGATGATATGGCCCAACTGGCCATTCTAGGGGCCTCATTTAAACGCCCTTGGGTTACGCTGTTTCCCGTCTTTTTAAAGACCCAGGGATTTGGGGTGGGGTGATTAGTCATATGTAAATCCCTAGAAAGGGTGTGAATCTATTTTTTTTTTTCAACTGGTGTGTGTGTGTGTGTGTGTGTGTGTTTGTGGGGGGGGAGGAAGAATAGCCCTCTGGTTTTCTTTTCCTGCTTTTCCGTTTTCTTTTTCCGCATTTTCTTTCCCATTCGTTGTCTTGCTCGGTTCTGATAGCGTCCTCACCTTTCTGCTTGTGTGTCTATGTATATCTGTATATATCTGTCTATCTACAATCTATCTATCTATCTATCTATCTGTCTGTCTATCTATACACACACACACACACACAAGGTGAAGACATGCTGCACATCCAGCATGTAAAAAAAAAAAAACTCCCTCCCCGTAACAGGGCAAAGCGTAAATCACACATATACACGCTCATCCCTTCACACACTCGCACGCGCGTGTGGGAGCAGCGCATTAAGTCCGCCACTCGATGTGCCAGATGCTCTTTTTTAGCCAGCAATAAAGTGCTCATTCCTTGATTAGATCGAGCTGTTCTGTGGGGGAGGGAGTGTGGAACATTACGTAGCATGAGGTAGTCAGTAGGAATGGGTAGCAGAGATGGTGTGTGAGCAGCCGCCCCTTCCATATCGTCATAATGTAGTATGGTGTGTGAGAGACGCCCGTTCCATATCGCCAATATAATAGTATGGTCTGTAAGAGGCGCCCCTTCCATATCGCCAAAATGTAGTAGGATCTGTGAGAGCCGCCCCTTCCATATCGCCAAAATATAACAGATCTCTAAGAGGCTTCCTTTCCATATCGCCAAAATACAGTAGATCTGTGTGAGCCGTCCCTTCAGTATCGCCAAATTATAGAAAGATCTGTTTTTGGCGCCCCTTCCACATCGCCAAAATACAATAGATCTATGAGAAGCTAACCCATATATTTCGCCTATAAATCTCCTGTTATATATAAGGGTTAGGGTCGCATGTTTTGAGAAATGTGAAGTAAGATTGTGGAGGAGATTCAATACTGGAACAGATATTTTACGGCCGTGTTTTTAGTCATATAAAGAAAAACGACCCCGCCGAATGCTGGCAATATTCATAGATTAGTTTTACTGAGCTGAATCGTAAGTTCGTATGTACTGCACGGTACATGGTACAATACGTGTTGCGATGGACTTTCATATGGTACATTACGGGGTACCTTGAACTTTTTAGATGGTACACTACGTGGTACCATGACCTTTTCAGATGGTACGTTACGCTGTACCACGAATTTCTCAGACGTTGCTGTTCATAGTAATGTGAACTTCTTATGCGATAGTGCACATGGTACAATGAACTTTTCCAGATGGTACAGTACGTGGTACTTCGAACTTTCCCGGTGGTATAAAGCATGGTAATGTGAACTTCTTAGATACCACAGTACATGGTACTATAAACTTCTCAGATGGTTGCATTAGATGGTACTGTGAAGTTCCCAGATGGCACAGTATATGTTACCGTGAGAGCTGCACCTCATATAAGGATCACAGGTGAGAGAGTTTGCCCACGATGATCTTCTCAAAGGAGAGACACCCCATCACATAATTCTGGGATCCTCTGTTTCATTAAGTGTGAGGTTATTCCAGTGAATATCCGGCTCCCCAATTCCGAGATAACCTCTCCACAACCTTGGAATGCCCGTAATCCCAACACACACACACACACACACACACACACACACACACACACACACACACCTGTTCCCCGTCCCTGGATTTTCCGCGTTGCGTAACCATTATATTCAAATCTAATCGGACGTTTATAACAGGACATTAGGAAGTTGTGATAAAGAAATAGGACTCGGATTATTTTTCTTCTTTTTTTTACGTATGGTGCCAATTTGTCCAAGGGGGAGCTAGCGGGGGAGGGGGGAGGGAGGGGGATGTTGCTTGGATGAAGTTAGACGAGTGAAGGGAGGAAAAAAAAAAAAACACCGTAAGGGAAGTTATTGAAACTTTATTTTTTTTTGTGAGGTAGAGAGTCTTAAGTTAAACGATATCGAGAGACATCATTAGACTCAGGAGGGAAAAGTTCCGGAAAGGGGAGAAAGAGGATTCTGCATCTCGGGAACTGGAGGGGGATGAAGCCTCCGTGTAATGGAAACCGAGGTACGTGCACACACAAACCCTCATTAGAGTTTTAATTGTAACTTGATGCCTCACTCAGACCTCCCTCCCTCCCTTCACCTCTTCTCTTCTCCTCTCCTCTCCAGCCACATGATCTGGCAATCCTACACTGCTTCCTGGCTTCCTCCTCTTCGTCCTCCTCCTCCTCCTCCTCCTCCTCCTCCACACTGATTCTCTCCCAACTATATGTTTTAAGGTTCCGGGAAATTCCCATCCCATCCGAGGCTTCGGAGAATTCGTAGTTCGGTGGCGTAAGAGTATTCGTGCTCTGATTGGCTTGCAGTGTTCGTGAGGATGTAAGGGTTATGGTTTATAGTCGTGTGATCGGGTGGTTCAGTTTATTGAATTGGTGCTTCACATGATTCAAGACTCGGTGATTTGTTCAGTTTATGGATTGGTGCTTCACAGGATTCAGGACTCGGTGATTTATTCAGTTTATGGGTTGGTGCTTCACATGACTCAAGACTCGGTTATTTATTCAGTTTATGGATTGGTGCTTCACACGATTCAAGACTCGGTGATTTACAGTGTTCGTGAATCTGTAATCTACAGTGTCCTTGCTTGGGTTAAATACAAACATTTGTGATTCGGTGTGTATCCCCAGTATTCGTGTGATTTTGTGGTTTACAGCGTTAGTGATTCGTTGACTCACAGGCAAGCGGATCAGATGGGTAGTGACTGTGTCTGTCTGTGACGAGTAAACTCCCGGAGCTGCGTTTTCTCTGGATAAAAAGACCACAGCAACATATAAAACCTGAAACGCTGACTTCTGCTTCCAGCTGCTCCCTCTCTCTCTCTTCAGTGAACCGGGCGTGGCTGCTTCCGCAGAGTTTCTCCTCCTGAAATTAATACAGAAAATCCACGTCCGTCGAATTCGGAGGGAATGAAAGGACACGGACGGTAAAGGACGTATTAGTTAAGTTTCATATCACTTACTCCGGGAGCAGAGAAAGGTCGAATCTCGTAAACCTTTGGAGAAATACAGAAAAGGGATAAGTTTATTTAAATTCCTTTCTCTTAAAACATATACGAGTCTACAGCTTGCGTCCGGTACACCCAGGAGTTTCCCGCTGGTCTACGGTACATCTACGAATCTGCAGCTGCTTAAGCGGTACACCCAGGAGTCTCTTAACTTACAGTATACAAACAAGAGTCCGCGAGTGTTGTGCGATACACCCACGAGCCACCACCGTACCACGTGCGAGCCTTTGCCTTATCTGTGTTACACCCAAGAGTACTTCTGTACTACACCCTTGAGTCTCCACAGACTTTTTCCCCCGTTACATGTACGAATCTGTGTAGCCTCTATAAGGTGTGCACACACACACACACACACACACACACTAGGAGTCTCTCTTTCTATGTATGTGGCCTTTGGCAACACACACCCGCTCGCGCCTCCGGCTTGGGCCGTTTTGGGGTAAGCCCCTCCTGGCCATTCGACTGGGAACTCGGCGTTCCATGCGAGTCCTTCACCCGCCCCTCCTCAGGTGCAAGGTAACTCAAGAGGGACGGGAACAGTGGCTCCTATCAGCGAGTGGGGCCTCGTGGAACAACGAGAGACAACAGCGTCTCATTAAGAAGTGACCCCCTCCAAGTGCCTCCTCCCCCTAACCTCTCCTACGCCACTTGAGCTGATGAGATGGACAGCCGCCGCCCCCTCCTCCCCGAATCCCATCGCTGATTTCCCCGGCTGGGCCCTGCAAGATATCAACGGGGGACGGTCCGCGTACAGCTGAAGTCCGTCGGCAATAGCGGAAGATTTTAGACCGAAGAAGCAGCGTCGGTTGTCACTCTATAACCACCCCTACCAGAGAGAGAGTGTGCTCGCCGCCGCCCGCCCGGCCGCCCGCCCCCCTGATATTTACGCGATATTGTTGAAGCGTATCCGGACCGAGGCTGGGACCCGTGGACTTTAAGAAGGGGGAAAAAAAAAAGAGATTTCGATATCCAAGAAGACTTTAAAAAGAAAAAAAGATGATCCAAACTGTTGTGTTTTTAGAGTCGAGTCTCTCATTGCTTGGGGAAGTGATCGCCAGTCTTAAAGAGTCGAGGGGGGAGAAAAAAGATAGCACGATGATGGACCCCCGTCCCATAAAAATGGCTTTGTCGTAGTTGTCGGACCGTAGAGCGAAGCGGCCATTCTTGTTCTTCTCCTTCTCGTTCTCGGGACGTAATATTTGAGAGCCTCGCATGTTTGCGATGAGGAATATATATTGTAAAAGAGGAATGGGTGGTTTTGTGCGGGGCGGCAGCCAATCTCTATGTCTCCCTCCTCTCCCCCTTCTATTGTGATGTGGAATTATCATATGTATGGCTTGCTTTGCAAATATATATATATATTTTTTTTTTTTGCGGTTGGAGACACGGGGCTGTGTGTCATTTTGTATTTTCAGCATCGATATTTACCGGGTTGTTAAAAAAGGAAAAAAAAAAAGTGCCTCGTGAGAGAGAGATCTATATTTCTAACGTGCCCTTTTCATGTATCTGATAAAGCAATATTCCTTTTGTGGGTTGAAATTTTTGTAGTGGGAGTCATCATCATCTTCTTCCTCATTCACCCATTCTCTTTCCTCTCGAACATTCTATTATAGCGAATACTAATCTGTGTTTTTTTTTCTTCCCTTCTCTCTACAGGTAAGAGATGTCGACTCCCCAGAGGACGCCCCGACTCAGGTAAATGGTTACAGATCTGGTTGGTTTACGTAGGTGTAAAAACTATGTGTGGATCTTGAGGATTGAATGTCACTCCATAGGCAGTGGCACAGATGTATCATCAACTCAGTGGTTCAGTAGGACGAAGAGAGGCGTTGTGTTTCGACAGCCAGTGGACCCCGAGGTCTGTTCTGACCTTTCTTAACGAGTGGAACTAACAGCCTCTGAAGCAGTTGCGGTATGTTTCTTGACTGTATTAGCCTCACAGTTGACCTGACCCCATAGGGTCGGGTTAAAGGTCACGTCACCCACATTACCTATTGCTCTATTGGCCATTCTCCACGGGTCCCTGTTATTCAGTACGTCCCGTTAACGGGAACGAAAGATAAGGATCCGTCTTATCAGAACGAGATATAACGATCGGTAAAGACCATTATTGTAACTGATTGCTAAAACTGAGTGTCTTTAAAGTCGAAGTTACACCCGTAGTTCATTAGATTTTAAGCTTCGGACGCGCAAGATTTAAAACCAGTATCGGAGGCTTGGTTGGGTGAGGGTTTGTGTCGTGTTCGTTCGACGTTGTCTCCGTTTTCCGTGGTGTCTGCAGAACGACGACTCTTCTCTGCAAACGACTTGACCTTTCTTTTTTGGGGGGAAGCACGACGACGTGCCAGTGCACTACTTTTTTTAAATCTCTTGAGCACGACAGTGTACGACCTTTGAGCACGACGGTACGACCCTCGAGCACGACGGTATACGACCCTTGAGCACGGCGGTATACGACCCTTGAGCACGACGGTATACGACCCTTGAGCACGGCGGTATACGACCCTTGAGCACGGCGGTTTACGACCCTTGAGCACGACGGTATACGACCCTTGGGCACGACGGCAAAACCTTAGAGAATCATTTATGTTTTCCTCTCTTGACTTTATTCCAAATCTGGCGAACGGGACACATACACTACTTCCGTATTGTTGGCAGTCAAATTAGGCGTTCATTGCGAGCACAATTGAATTACAAAGGAATTATCTGGTGTAGTAATCAGCATGTAGATATCTTACACATACATACCTGGCCTCGGGAACCAAATGCCGTACGTGTGTAGCGATGAAACCTCCTCAGGTGAACAGCCCAGAACGGGAGACAGATACACCTTGCCCCATTACCGTAGTCTCCACATCTGCATAATACTCTCGTATCTGTGCTGGTCCGACTCTGAGCGTGTCTTACCCATCCCTCACAGTTGCGGCGCTGATGACGGTACTTCTGAAGAGATCCACGCGTGTCGACAGGGCAGGGAGGCTGGGACTGTGGCACGGGGGAAAGGGGAGGAGATGATGGTGGTGGTGGTGGTAGTGATTCACCCTTAAGTCTTCCCTTTGTTCCCTCTTCTTTCCCTCGTTCGGGCATAGAGACGCGTGTCTTTTTTCTTCTTTCTACCACAGTTTAGAGTTCCCTGTGCGGCAGGGCTTTTGGTGAAGGTGTCCCTTTTATACCACATTCTCCCTTTGACATCAGACGATCTATTGTGTGAAGCTGTGTGTCCTGTATTCAGCCGTAGGTCCCCCCCTGGGGACTGCGGCGACGGGCCGCTCCACTCATTAGATAGAGCGGGATATCAAGATACAGTCATACGTGCGTATGACTGTATTCGGATGACAGGTAACGCAGGCTGGCCTTGTAGCCCCATAGAGGGACTTTCTAAATCAGTGACGCGATACTTAGATATTCTAAGTGTCTTTGTTCAGGGTAGTCAGGCATGCGGACGGGGGCTCAAAGCTCATATCGTTCTTCGTTGTTCTTAGGAAGATCCAGATGTTTATTTTCTGAGTTGCAAGTTGTTTGGGGTGTGCCTAAATTCGTCACTACCATAGCAAGAGCTGGGGTATGATTGACAGAGTCCGGGAATGATTGACAGAGTCCGGGAATGATTGACAGAGTCCGGGTATGATTGACAGAGTCCGGGTATGATTGACAGAGTCCGGGTATGATTGACAAAGGCCGGGTATGATTGACAGAGTCCGGGTATGATTGACAGAGTCCGGGAATGATTGCCAGAAGTGGGGTATGATTGACAGAACTGGGGTATGATTGACAGAGGTAGGAAGTGATTGACAGAGGTGGGGAATTATTGACAGAGTCCGGGTATTATTGACAGAACTGGAGTTTGACTGAATTTTGTGATTTCCCATGAACTTTGCGACGCATTCCGTTTTCAAAGCCGTAATTCGAAAATGTGTTTTGGTTCCCTTCTGAATGATTTGATTTTTCTGAGTGACAACATTGAGAGTAAACAGAAATGTTTATCTAATGGACAACAAATAACAACTTGTTTATGCGTCTAATTAATGTTTATTTCCACTTTTATTAGATGAACTATTTATCTCATATTATTTCGAGATGTTAAATTGTTTATTCATTTGTTTATCTACATCTTTACGGCTCATTTCGCGTTTATCTGAGCGGCACGATAAGGGATATTGACTGTGGGCCAACGAGGCGCCGTAAAACGAGTATAAAACTCGTTTTATTGACAGTAATTGGGGATAACTGAGACGTGACAGACAAGTGACACTTTTCCTGCCAGCCCCGGCAACACCCCCCCCCCCCAACGCGGTAATGGCATTTGAGGGAGAGTGAAAGTGAACGACTCTTTTTAGTGACTGTGATAATAATAATATTGTCGACTGCTGATTGCATGCTGTCGATGTATCTATCTATTGATCTGTCTGTCTATCTATCTATATATATGTACAGACAGACAGGTGCTGCAGGACTCCCCCCGCAGGTGTAGTTGCAGCATCGGGAGCAAGAAATCCCCGTCGGCGGAGCTGCGTCACCGTCGGAGGATGGAGAGAAAAGCGCCTTTCCCTGCTCCTGCGCGGAGCTTCAAGCGCCCCATAAGATGGTTTCCAGGGCTATATGATGATAACAGACAGACAGACACACACACACACACACACACACACACACACACACAGGTCTGGAAAACCAACCGTAAACTAACATTTCCGTTTCCTAACGTTCCAGAGAACACGACGAGTGATGACTGGAACTACACGCTTCCAAACTTACTGGAATACCTGGACGGCTTGCGGGAAGGAGGCGGAGCGAGCCCGAGCAACCCCATCCTGCAGGACCCCAGCAAGGCCACAGACACCCCAGCAACCACGCTGCTTGGTGGGGTGGCGAGCGCCCTCACCTCCTCACCAACCACGCCCCCGACAACCACGACTCCCGCCCCCATCAACAAGCCCATCTTCCCCCTCAACTTCTCCTTGAGGACGACAGTCGAGTCGCTTTTCAAGGCCAACACGACGCTCCTCGAGCCCATGACCTCCGGATCTGCGACCATCCTGGACCTGGAACCCAGCATGGCCACCTTAGGCGTGCTCAGTCCCGTCAGTCCGGACCTCTTCGTCAGCAGCAGCAACGACTCCCTGGTCGCGCTGGACGACACCTTCTGGCTGGTCGGGAACGAGTCGACCAACGGCAGTATTGTCTTGGGCAACTCGACCAGCGACGGGCCCCTGGTCAAGACAGTGGGCATGGTCATCACCTCTGTCATACTGGGGATCATGATCCTCACTACTGTCATAGGTAAGTCACCTTTGCCTCCCCGCTGTCACGTCCTTTGCCTCCCCACTGTCATGTCATTTTCTGTGCTAGTCGCTCTGTGAGTAAGTTACATATAGACGTAAATCCACACTGAGGTATGACTATAGTATGATCGTGTATAGAAACTGTAGAACGAGGCACCAGCTCACTAGAGCCGAGGGTTGCCAACCTCTAGGGGCAAATAACGTCGTGTCAGATCCCTCAAATTGAAGAGCGTTATCCCCGTGAACCGAACCAATCGCCCGGGGAAGCCTCTGCCCTGAAAACAATCAAGGATGGTCCGTGAACGTGATCTAGGAGGACCATCTTCACTATCTTACAGCTTGGCGAGAGACGCAGATGTTACTCTCTCTTTTTTTTTCTCTCTCTCTCTCTCTCTCTCTTTCTCTTTCTTCTGGGGTCGTTAGAGTAAGTGTGGTGGGTGGGGGGGGGAGAGAGATGGTGGTGGTGGCAGACGCTGGGGCGGGACGCTTGTCTCGTGGTGGAGAACTGAATTGTTGGTCTCTGGTTTTATGGTGGTCTCTCTCTCTCTCTCTCTCTCTCTCTCTCTCTCTCTCTCTCTCTCTCTCTCCC
>JAYMFT010295001.1:0-10316 GCA_038088735.1 Panulirus argus | reverse complement strand
CTTAGGGATTGGATGTATCAAAGCATGTTTCCATGGAGAAGGAAAAGTTTTGGTTTTTAAACAGAAACGGAACAGACAAGCAAGCACAGGTGGAAGTTCAGAGGCACACTCTTTCAGCACACGGGGATGGATGCCATCAGGACCATTAGCCTTGCTTGTGTCCAGAGAGAGAAGAGCTTTTCGGACAGTCCGAAAAGAGATTAATAGAATAGCCATAGGATTAGCAAGAGGAGCATCAGGAGGTGAAGGAATGTTAGAGTCATCCAAGATGGAGTTAGTGGAGAAACGGGAACCAAAGAGAGTTGCTTTATCTGCGGGAGAGAACAGCTACAGTGTCATCAGGAAGGAAACGTGAAGGGAAGGTAGAGCGACAGAAGTTATTAGAGATACCCTGACAGCTAACAGGAAACGAGTCCATAAAATCGTTTTATGAACTGTTCAAAAAAATATTATTGATAAGAATCATGATAATATTTAAAATGAAAGAAAATAATTCCATCTCCCACTGGGGAAGAAACCACTGTAACGCCACTGAAACATCACTGCATATAAAAGCTCTCCCGTCCTGGGGCCAGAAATACATACACTGCATAAAGAAAAAAATATGAAGAAGTGGCTTAAAAAAGAAAAAAAATCTGCTCCCACTGCGAAGTGTATCGTCTGAATATGGCGAGTCCGCGCCTGGCGCCTTCCCAGGCATGAATATTTTGCACCGCCTTACACCGCGACGTATCACCCTAGCATTCCAGAGAAACTCCTGAATCTCCGGCGTTATATGGGACTTTCTGAAGGACACGTATGCAGCAAGATAAGAAGATGCTGCTGCAAGAGCACTTGGGACATCAAGAAACGGGTGCATCCCAAGATAATCTTAAACGCTTAGACAAAGGAAGGCCGTCACCACACAAGCTGTGGAAGCTGAAGTTCACTTCTACCACACCCCCTCCGTTCTTCCTCAGTCTTGTCCAGTGTGTGTCCTGGGGACGGCCATCGCTGGTGAGGGAATGGGAGGAATCCCTCTAGTCCCTCGGCGAAAAAGGAGTCCCGTAGCCATGACTGACTCATCATCCCAACACGAGATGAGTAGATCTTAAGTGTCAAGTAAAGGCTGAAATGACTGACGTGAAGGAAAGAAAAAATGTATATATATATGTTCCTTTTCCTTACCAAAAGAAGCTGATTTTTCTTTTTTCTATCCTGCCAAAATATATAGTTACATTCTAGCCGAAAATGTAGTCTCAATTATTTTCCTGGGAAAGCCTCTGCTCTCACGAAGACTTACATACAATATCATGGCTCTTGGCTGATATTCTGAGGCGTTTAAACGCCAAAGTTTTTCCTTTCCAACTTTCCTGTCTATTTACAGTTCCAGTCACTTTTTAAACGAGTACTTCAAGGGGAAAAAAAAAAAAAAGACAAAATAACGGAGTGATTTTTTGTAAACAGTCGTTCCTGTTTTGACGCGCAAGACCCCATCTGATGCGAGATTCAGTCATCAAACTTTCCGGACCGAGTCAGGCAGACGAACGACCCTGACACCGGCTCCAGCCCATCCCATTCTTCCTCCACCACCACCACCATCTCTTTGGCACGACTTCCAGCCCCACCACACGACTCTCTCGCCATTTCCACGACCGCAAAATACGACTCCCCGGACGACCTGGAATACTGCTGTCTGGTGAGAGGGATATGAAACGATGAAGAACACGACTTTTGGATCTAATTCCTTCTTTACACTTCAACCCGACGGTGCATCCCTAATCCCCCTGACCGGCGCCTCCCCCCGACTGAAGGTGACATCACCGACCTCCACCAGACGCCCGTGGGATTCTCCACTCTGATCCAGACTCCCCTGGGAGTCTCCACCGTGGCAGGCGCCACCGTGGGCAGCGCCCCCTCAGTAAATCTCTGTGTCAGGCTGTGTGTGGGAGTGAGATGTTTGGAGAGCGTCTGTGGCTCTGTGGCACAGCTGAGTCACTCTGGTGCCGGTGGTCGGTCCCCAGTTGCCAGCGGCTGGTCGGTCCCCACAGTGGGTGGCGTCCGTGAGATGTCCGTGATCGGTCGGTCCCCACAGTGAGTGGCGTCCGTGAGGAGTCCGTGATCGGTCGGTCCCCACAGTGAGTGGCGTCCGTGAGGTGTCCGTGATCGGCAGGCCCCCACAGTGGGTGGCGTCCATGAGATGTCCGTGATCGGCCGGTCCCCACAGTGAGTGGCGTCCGTGAGGAGTCCGTGATCGGTAGGTCCCCAAAGGAGGTGGCGTCCGTGGGGTGTTCGTGGTCGGTCGGTATCCACAGTGGGTGGCGTCCGTGATCGGTAGGCCCCCACAGACGGTGACGTCTGTGAGATGTCCGTGATCGATCGGTCACCACAGTAGGTGGCGTCCGTGATGTCCGTGATCGGTAGGTCCCCACAGTGGATGGCGTCCGTGAGGTGTCCGTCATCGGTAGGTCCCCACAGAGGGTGACGTCCGTGAGATGTCCGTGATCGGTCGGTCACCACAGTAGGTGGCGTCCGTGAGGTGTCCGTGATCGGTAGGTCCCCACGGTGGGTGGCGTCCGTTAGGTGTCCGTGGTCGGTCGGTCGGTCTCCACAGTGGGTGGCGTCCGTGAGGTGTTCAGCCTCTTCAGTACGGCCACACGACCCCTGAACACGACGATACGACCCGTCGTGCTCAAGGGTCGTGCCGTCGTCATTCCCAAGGGGTCGTTTCCGTCGTGTCTATCTGCTGGCGGTGTTGGGTGGGTTACGCCTTTCTCCTGTTTCGTCCACTGGAGGGGTGTGGAGGGGGAAGGGGGGTAGAGGGGGGTCCTTCATCGATATCCCGAACATGCTAGGCCTCCTCCTCCCCCCCCCTCCCCCCACCAACTGGCACCCATTCCATGCCACCAAACCCCCTCCCATCCCCCCAAGGCTCCCATCCGTTTCCTTGGCCTCCAAGGAGGCCGCCTTACCCAGCTTAAAATAACCCCCCCGCCCGCCCTTAAAGATCATCATCCCACCCTAAAATAAAGGAAATTCACGCAAAGTTACATCCGTCGGTACAAATACAGCGAAACGCAATAACTTCGCGGTAATCGGCTTAGCGTTCGCCCATACGAAACACAGCGTGTGACGCAGAATTCTACAGCCCAAGACAGATCCCGGAACTACCGACGTAAGTAACTAAGTCACGAAACCCGACGTCGTACTGGAGTGGACCACAGTCGCAATCCACCTCACGTGGCGGAGCCAAATAATCACGGTCTTGGCAAAGGGAGACACAGGCAACGACTGGAAGTACACAGTGGATGCAAGTGAGTCCAGCTTCCAGACCGGGCCCACTGGAACAACCAGGAACCTAAAGACGATAAAAGTCATTATCACTGGAACAGGACACGGGGCGAGTCAAGTGTCTGAGGAGGCAGCAGGGGCACTGGAGCGAGGGAGGAAGAGAGTTCCACTAACGCCACAACGAGACCACCTGAATGTACGTATGCAGCTGCGGTTCTGGCCCAGTTTTCCAGGCGTTCTGCCCCTAGTCCAGCACTGACTTGGATTTGGTGTGCATTTAGTCATGGTAATTCAGGTCTTATTCATATTTCCTCTTCTTCTTTTTCTTCTTCCTCTTCTTCCTCTTCTTCTTCTTCTTCTTCTTCTTCTTCTTCTTCTTCTTCTCTTTTGTTTCTTACTCCCATTCTTCCTTCCTTCCTCATCCTATCTCATTTTCTACTTCATCCCATCTGTCCACTTCCTTTTACAACTTCCTTCCTTCAGCCTATACCTCCTCCTTTTCCTCCTCCTAGATCCACTTTCTTCTTCAGTTTTCTTCCTCTGTCCTCCATGACTCTTCAGTATGCCCTGATTCTTTTCTTATTTCCTTTGTTTCTCCTTCTACGTATTCCTTATCTTCTTCATTCCCCTTATCACTCTAGTTACACTTCCGTTCTATCTTTTTCTTTTTTTTTTGTCTCTCCCTATTCTCCTTCCCACTCCAGTTCTCTTCATATCCCCTTTTTTCTGCAACTAAGCACTGGAACTTTATGAGCCAAATCTCGCCCAAAAGATAAGACAGAAGTTGGGGGTCCCTTGACGTATTCTTGGCTTGAGACATTACTTCTGCAAATCTGCCTTTATCTCGGAGTATTCATGTTCCTAGATGTTATTTCTTGCTGTTTTTTCCCCACATGAATTATGGCTGATCTCATAAGGAGAAAAATGATTGTGAATATTTCAGCTGCGGTCATCTACAACTACTCTTATCATGAGTAGAGTTCCAGCCGCCTCTTCCATTTCAGGGACTCTTCGAGCGGACCTCTTGTTCCAGCACTTGTGTAAATCCTTTCCTATCCTGCTCCAGTTCCCCGCTGTTCCTCTAGATCTGCCTCGCTTTGCGTCCTTTCCAATGCTAATTGCTTCTCTTTTCTAGTTCCACGGCGTAACCAGAGGGCCCGGCCTGGAAGCTGGACTCATTACATCCAACGTAGGTTTCCAGCGGTTGGCTCCGCTTCGGTCATCTTGTAGCCTTTGAACACGGCTCCACTTAAGGAACGGCATTTTGGCTTTGCTCCATATTTTTCATAACAGTGGCAGGGAGGAGCACTTCCTTCTCACCAGTTTCTCCTCTCTCTTCTCCTCGTCTTTCTCTTTCGCTTAATGTCTTTTCTTCACCCTTTCCTTATTCTTTTTTTTCTGCTCCCGTTATTCCCTTTCTCCTTTTATTTTCTTAAGCTTCTCCCTGCACTCACTTCCTTCTTTTCTGTCTTCCCTCTCTTCTTAAGTTTCTTCATCTCTCTATTATCATTTCTGTCTTAAGCACCACTCTGTTTTCTTTTTCACTGTCTTCATTTCCTCTCTCTCCATCCAAGTGGTGTTACATTGTAAGCAAATCTTGCCCAAAGGACTTGACAAAAGTTCGGGGAGTCTTTGGTGGATTCTTTAAGCTTGAGACATCAATTCATGAATATACCTTTCCATCAAGGTGTTCAAGTTTCCAAGAATTATTACTTGCTGTATCGTCATATAAAAGTTGGAAGATTTTACCGTGAGGAAAAAAGAATAGTGAACATTTTAGATGCAGACTTCTACAAATGCTCTCCTTAAGAGCTCTAAGCTAAGATCTAATGAATAATGTGAACCAGTGTTAAGACACAATGAATAATGTGAGCCATGGGTAAGACACAATGAATAATGTGAACTAGAGCCGAAACACAATGAATACTCTGGATCATCCAAATTACAGTTAATAAGGTAGAGTGAAATGCAAGCACTCCAAACAGAGACAAGGCTGAGGCAACACCTGGAAGTACACAATGGAATCAATGAGTCCAGCTTCCAGGCCGGGCCCACTCGGTACAACTGGGAACGAGACATGAGAAGTACTTATCGCTGGAAAGGACACAAAGCGAGGCTAATGCCGGAGGAGCAGCGGGCAACTGGAAGTGTTGCAGGGAGGAGAGGGAGGGGTTTATACTGGCGCCAGAACAAGAGTCCCACTGGAAGAGTCCCTGGAATGAAGAAGGAGGCGGCGACTGGAACTGCGCTCGTGATTAGAGCGGCTGCAAATGACTTCAGCCAAAATATTCATGTCATTTCTTTCCTGTTTTCAAAACCAGTCACCTGCATTTTCAAAATCAGTCACCCGTTACATGAGTAAGCAGAATGAAATTCCGCCTCGAAATCTGAATTAACTGGAAAAAGAAAGACCAGACATACTGCTTTAATGCACTGAGGTAAAAATGGATCAAGAACCCCCAGCTCTTATCACATTTTCGGGTAGGATTTCCTCATAAAGTTTTACTACTTGGATGGACAGAGAAAGAAAATGACGAGAACAGGAGCAGGAAGGTGAAAAGGGAGTGACAAGCGAGAGAGGGTGATGCAAACAGAGATGTGAAGAGAATGAATCAAAACACGAGGATGCAGAGGAAAGCAAAGTAAAAAAAAGAGGAGGGGGGGAAAAGGTACAGGAAAATAAGAGGAGAAAGAGAATGCGGAAGAATGAGAATGAGAAGGAGAGGAAAAATAAAAACGGCAAAGGGGAAACATTAAGAGGAAAAAAGGATGAGAAGAAAACGAGGGAAGAACACCGTGTGGACCAAAGCCAACAAATGATGCCGAAATCTACTTAGTAAGGTGGAGTCAAATGTAAACATTCCAGACAGACGGAAGGCAGAGCCAACAACTGGAAGTACACAGTGGATGTAATGAGTCCAGCTTCCAGGCCGAGCCCTCTGGTACAACTGGGGACCAGACAAGAAAAGTAATTAGCATTGGAAAGGACGCACACCGAGCCGAACGCCACAGGGAAGACGGGGAACTGGGGCAGGATAAGAAGGGATTTACACAAGTGCTGGAACAAGAGGCCCGCTCGAAGAGTCCCTGGAACGTAAAAGAAAGAGACGGCTGGAACTACTGTACTCGTGATAAGAGCAGTTACAGAACTCGGCAGCTAAAACATTCGCCATCTTCCTTCTCCAGCTCATAAGATCAGCCACCTGTCATATGGAACTGCAGCAAGTAATAACATCTGGAACCCTGAACGCTCGGGGATGAAAGCAGTTCCACAGAGGGTGAAAGCAGTTCCACAGAAGATGAAAGCAGTTCCACAGTTGTAATGTCTCAAGCCAAAAATACAGCAAGGGGCCCCCCAACTTCTGTCTTATCTTTTTGAGCAAGATTTTCTCACAAAGTTTGATCACATGCAGAGAGATAGAGAGGAAATGAGGGGAACTGAAGCAAACATGAGAGTTGGGAAAGGCAGGAAAGAGACTGGAATATAAATAGTTGGATGAAGAGAATGAAGAAGAAGAGAACGAAGTAGGAATAGAGGGACATACGAGGAAAAAAGAAATGGAAAGTCAAGAAGGACGCTCAGGAGAGGTGCAGGAGGACTGAGGGATGAGGAAGAATGCAGAGGACAGAGGATGGAGGAGGAGGAGGAGGAGGAGGAGGAGGAGGAGGAGGGAGAAGAGGTTGAAGGAAGGACGATGGAAAAAGAAAATGGGGTGACACTAATACGTAAAGGAGGAGTTAGAAGACGGTGAATCAAAGGGAATGAAGAAGAAACAAAAGAGAAATCAAGCTAAGGAAAAAAAAAAAAAAGGAGAGGAAGACCAAATGTGAACAAAAGACAAACTGCAATGGCAAAATGCGAACCAAGGCCAAAACAAATGAATCCTCCGGACCAACTAAGCTACATTCAGTGAGGTGGAGTGAAATGTAAACACTACCAACGGAGAGAAGGCAGAGGCAAGAACTGGAAGTACACAATGGATGTAATAAGCCCAGCTTCCAGGCCGGTCCCACTCGTACCACTGGGAATTAGACAAGATATGTAATTATCACTGGAAAGGACATAAAGCATGGCAAATGCCGGAGGAACTAGAGCAGGGAGGAAGGGGTTTACACTGTCGCCAGAACAAGGGACCACGCGGGAAGAGTCCCTGGAATGAAGAAGGGAAAGGCAACTGGAACTGTGCTCGTGATAAATTCAATTGCAAAAACGACTCAAGCCAAATTCCAGCAACCTCTTTCTTAAAGACAATATCAGCCAAATATTATATGCAAAATCAGAAAGAAATAGAATCTGGAAACTTGAATATCCCTGGAAAAGGATCAAGTTAGTGAATGAATATCTTTAGGTAAAAAATGCTACAAAGACCTTCAACTTCTGTCACACCTGTTTGGGTAGGGCTTGCTCACAAATATTCACTGCGTGTGGCAGAGAAAGGAAATGAGGAAAACAGGAGCAGGGAGGACAGTAAAGACAAGCAAATAAGACAGAGAAGTGCAGGTAAGGAGGTAAAGAGAATTGAGAAGAGAAGGAAGTAGGGAAAGAATCAAGTATGAGGAGGGGGAAAGCGAAAGAAATGAGGGAAGAGGAAGAGGAGGAGTTTGAAGGAAGGTGAAAGACTTAAAAAAAAAGAATTGGAGCGAAAGGAGAGGTAGAGCAGGAACAAAAATGACGAGAAAATAGAGGGGGAAAGAACGAAGAATAGTCATCAAGGGAGAATATTGGAAAAGAGAAGGAAGTGTGGAGGACTGAACGTGTCCCGAGTCAATGGACCAAAGTTAAAGCACAACGAGTAATTAGCACCAAAGCTAAAGCACAATGAATAATGTGGCCCAAAGCTAAAGCACATTGACTGAAATGGCCCAAAGCTAAAGCACATTGACTAAAATGGCCCAAAGCTAAAGCACATTGACTGAAATGGCCCAAAGCTAAAGCTCAGTGAATAATGTGGACCAAAGCTAAAGCTCAGTGAATAATGTGGACCAAAGCTAAAGCTCAGTGAATAATGTGGACCAAAGCCTAATTCCATTCAGTAAGGTGAAACCAAATGTAAACACTCTCAGCTAATGGACGCATTAGGAGACAACTGGAAGCATACATGGGATGTAATGATTCCAGCTTCCAGGCCGGGCTCACTGGCACAACCAGGACCCGGACAAGAAAAGCAATTAGCATTGGAAAGGACACAAAGCAAGGCAAATGCCAGAGGAATAGCGGGGAACTGGAGCAAGGAGGAAGGGATTTACACGGACGCCAGAACAAGAGCCCCGCTGGAAGAGCCTCTGGAATGAAAGTGGAAGAGGCGACTGGAATTGTGTTAAGTCATAAGAACAGTTGCTGAAAGCTCGAGCTGATATGTATGCTCCTTTGTTTCTTCACTGACAGATCCACCACATACTATGTATCAGAATTTTTTTTCTAACTGACAGATCCATCACGGACTATATGTCAGATCAACACGTAACAACATCTGGAAACTTGAATGAACTGAGGGAAAGATAAACTCAAAATATCATTGTCTGGAACAAAAGCACAGTCAGGACCATAACTTATCATTTGGGCAGGATTCATTCACAGGTTTTACAAAGTAGAGTCACAGAGCAAGGAGTGGAAAGGAGAGTGAGGAAAAGCAAACAGAAGAGAGAGAAGTACCTGAGGGGAGATAAAGAGAATGAGGAAGAGAAGAATGAGGTACTAAAAGACAGAAGATGAAGGAGAAGTGGAGGAAAATTAAAGAAAATACGTGGGAAGGACAGATAGCAGAAGACCTGATAATCCATGACGAGTTTAGCCGTTGGTGAATAGTGATAATAACCACGTAAATTTCCATTCAAGTCATAACGACAGAACAGTACAGCAGAAGGCACTTCCCCACCCACCACTCCCTCAGCCCAACAACAGCTAACAGGAAAACGTTATAAGGAGGAGTTCCATGTAATACTCGCAAGGCATACTGTCATGGACATTCTATAGGAAAGTATTGGACTGGAAATGATATCAGTTACTGCTTCAGCGGCAAAGTCAGAGGAAGGGGACTGAAATCTGAAATGGAGGAAGAGATTTTTTATTACAATATCTAAATGAGTACATTTACTTGTTCATTAGGTTTATTCTGAAATAATCAGTACCATTAAAGTACATACTTAGCTGAAACTTAAAAATTTTAACAGTATTCGCAAAAACGACTTTAGTTGCTACCGTATTCTAGTGTTCTACAACAGTACAGTTGTAGAAACTTTAGCCCACGTTAGTATTAAAAATTCTTTCCTTTCAATTCCATGTTGTTATTTCTGGTTGTTCCATCCGCTTCTAAAGTGAAGAAATAATCATGAGTTAGGTCGTTAAAGTTCTTTTCTTTTTCATTCTTTAATAGGTCATTTCATCTCTCTCAGTATTTGCTTATAAGGCTTATTTCTGAGGGACAGAGTTAGTTTCGTTGCACATCTCTGTATCTAGTCACGTTCATCATCATCTGTGATAAGTCTGGTGACCAGATTTGACCAGCACATTCCAAGTGAGTTCTGACGAGGACCTTTTTGTAAAGGGTAAATCGAGTGTTACTCGTTTCTACAGCTTATAATCCTGGCTATGATACCTTGCATTCTGTTTGCTTTATCATATGCAGGTAGGCGTTACTCTGCATATTTGAGGTCTTCATTCAATCCAAGGCCTTTCCATTTCATTCCACGGTCATTCTACCCCTGTCCTTCTAACAATGACATACTGGTGATATTATAATGATCTTATATTCGTAAACAGTATTCTTCTCGCAACGTCACTAATTTCTCCTCTCGAGTCCTTTGACGGTTTCACTCTGACAGGATTTTACTCCCTAATTTCGTGTCATAATCCAGTTTCCAAATTCCATAAGCGAGTTGGTCTCCAGGTCACTGATGCATGTAAAGGATCACTGTTAACAACAGATAGACTGATCTGAAAACTTAAAAGGCTCTGATCAAGTCACTCCTTACTCTTCTCTCTCTCTCTCTCTCTCTCTCTCTCTCTCTCTCTCTCTCTCTCTCTCTCTCTCTCTCTCTCTCTCTCT
>JAYMFT010294990.1:0-10316 GCA_038088735.1 Panulirus argus | reverse complement strand
ATGTATGAACACACACACACACACACACACACACACACACACACACACACACACACACACACACACACACAAATCCAAGCCTAAACCAGGTACCCATTTATCGACCAGCCCCAAGAGGAGGACGAATACCTGGGCAGGGTGTAGGCCGACTGCCAGACCCAGGACTTGAACCCATGCGGGTCCAACCTCGGACTGGCCCGTGATAACTCATGGTCGGTAACGCTAACCACTACGCAACGGACGGAGGCCCATGATGTTCTGGTCAGTGGTGTAGTGGCCAGTATACAGTCGTATGCCGGTATACAGGTGTATAGTGGTATTCCTTTTATACTTGCTGGCTGTATTGGTCGTTCTGAACAGACGTGTCGCTTTAGAATCACTCGTGACTACATCTGGCCTTTGAAGATATATGGAGTGCATTAAGACCTTTGTGATATGTGATCTCTCTTGGTCTGACTGATGAGACAGAATTTTACAAATATTCGACTCAGTAAATAATGTGGCTCCAGTATGTGGCTCCGTTCCTAAAGAGTATCAGAAATTTGTAACAGTTGATATATTTACCCTTCTGTATATCAATTCTTCTTCTGTTGAATTATACATAACATATTGCACGGTTCGCTCGAGTTTCTTCACTGACTGATTACTTCTGTCATTACGAACCTTTGAACAATATCGCAATTACTTAAGCTGCTTGGAAATATAATTCAGGTTCAGGTACATCACTGAGTAAATAGCACATCCAGAGGGTGGTGTAGAAATATGCATATGTGTAATTATAAACTGAAAATGATAAAAGTTTTATTGAATTACCTGCAGCCAAAGCTTAGAAACGCAAACAAAAACTACATACAACATAAATGCAATGTAAATGCAACTGTACAAAAATTGCATACAATATAATGATTGGGGCTTAAAAAAAGGGGTGGGGGGAATTAAACAGAAAGTCTTGATACAGATACTGGGGCGGCTGGCAACTGGTCACTGATGATGTTCACAATGGCTGGGGTAGGGCTGTTCTCGTGGCGGTCTGTGCCAGCTTGGAATAAACTTGATATGGTTGTGGTGGTGAACTGCAAGTCAGGGGCGAGGGATCTCAGGTGACAGAAGACGACGCGGCGAGGTTGGTGCAGCAGCTTATTCCCGAACTGATGGACGAGGTCCAGATAATAATCGGAGAGTCAGGAGTGCCTCCTGATTGTTGGAGTAAAGATGGACCAAGGAAGATCTTGCGTACTCTTTTCTGCGATTATTTTTTTCTTCAGTAACCCCTGTTGTGCGGTGGTTAAGGAGGAAGAGAGGGAGGATAGGCATAGGGGAGTTTAGGAGGAAGGAAAGCTGTGTAGATGTTCTTGAGTTCAGGTGCAGGGAACCCATTTGTCTTGTGTCGGGGGAGAATGTAGGGACGAAAGCTGTTGAATTTCAAGCTGATGCTGACGGCTTCCTTCCAGCACAAGTACAAGGCATTTCGTCGGTATGGCAACGAGAACCTTGATGCACAGAACAGGATGGAGGAAACTGGGAGTTAGTGAGACAGTCTAGGGTGGGACAAGACCGGAAGAAAAGCTGACGTGGTTGATTACATTCTTGCTTTGGTTAGTGATGACGTGATTACCGGTGGTCCAGCTCTGGAGTCTTCTAAGGGTGTCCTAGAAGGCGTTGTAGTCTGGAGGGCTGTTGTCTGCGTTGGTGCCAACATCGTCGACGTACTCCCATCGAGAGGGTATACGTGTCAGGGCATCTTCTATAAGGACGAGGAAACACGAAGGACCCATCTCTCAGTTTTTATGTCACGTGGAACGCTACATGTGAGAAACTGGAAAGTGGAGTTGGCTCCCTGGAAGTGTGTATAGAGCTGAGGACGCTCACTCGTGAAGCCCTGAAGCCATGGAATAAGAATAATCCGCATCCCAAGGTTGAAGGATTTGCTTATGAATATATTGTGAATGAATAGCTGAAGGGCTTCGGTTGAAGATAAGGACTGAGAGTCACAGAGATCAAAGGGCCTGCTTAGGTTACGATTGATAGAATCTAAAAAAGTTGACGAGAGGACTTCATATTACTGAGGTGTTGAGAGCCTATTGCGCCTTTTTAATGTGTGTGTTTCTAGGTCCAATTAAGAACAAAATTTTCAAGAGTAAGCTGGGGATTGGTTGATGGCAAGGGAATGATTGTCGCTGAAGAATTACAGTGTTGTTGAATACGTGATGAGATCTTCCACACACTGAGGCATTTTGATAGCTGGAGAGAAGGGCCGGTGATGGAGCAGAGAGGTCATGGCTACCTCAGGAGTAAATCGTTTGTAAAGATACAAAGGCAAGTCACTGGATGCAGTGGAGTGCTTTATTTTGAGGTTGTGCAATTGTCTGGCAGCTTCCAATTCTTATGCTGGTTCAGGGGATGTTGGGTTCTGGAAGGTAGGCCGGAATGCAGGTGACGTCAAGATGGGAGAGTCTCTGGTAAATATTGGCTACGTGACCATTGATGGTTTGAGCTGCGTCTTCATTATAGAGGCGATTAACACAGGGAAAGAATTGGGTCTTGCTTGTCCATGCCACTGGTTGATGTCAAACAGTTTCAGGCGTTGTAGCCTGACAGACAATAAGATGTCTTCACAGGGCATATTTCGCGAATGACTCGGTTTAGGGCCTTGTAGAGAAGTTAGTGTTGCCGTGGTGGAAGGTTAGGTTTCTTTGTGGCCTCAGTCTCATGGAGCGGGTTGATTCAGGGCACGTCAACTAGGTGCAGTTTTACAAGACTGTCGGGGATGTAGCGATGGCAGCAGGCTTCTGTGATGGTGCTAAGGTAATCATCCTATAGAAATTCCTCGTCATCCACGTTTAGCGCTTTAGTGCGGGGATATTGAAGAAACCACTGAACAAATAATGTAACGCAGAAGCGGTAGCCGACCAACTTGTCTTGACACTGGGCTCCAGGCGTTGGATCGTTATGGTGTCAAAGAAATACATCTGGAGTGTGTGGGTTATGATGGATGGATGTTATTAGGTGGCAGGTGCTGGTCAGCCATGTCTCAAGATAAGGTCAAATGTGTCATGACCGTATGTGAGGAAATTTACAACTAGTGACAAGTGCAGCCGTTCCTGCAGGCCAGTGTGTCATTCTTATCAAGACACACACTCAGTAGTAACATGGCAACCAGATACATTGCTCCGAGGTAATCTGTGATAGCTTACAAATACACATCCGTAGAGGGAGCGGTGTGGATGATACTTCACATCATCGATAGTGGAAGCAGTTTGACGGAGGTGAACACCCATCAGTGGGGAAGGACGTAGTTCATTATCGACAGAACAGTGCTACGCTCCCGCAACAGCCACTGTACTGTAGAGAGGGTGGTGGAATATTCCACAATCCTCCATATCTCATGTCTCAGGAACAACCTTAACTAACCTAATTGTAGTGACGAGCTCATCGGTCTTTTCAGAGACGTGACACTTAGCAGTGCAACAGTCAAGAGATTTTAGTGAGGATGTTGCCTGATGAGAACAGAGTTGTATGGCCTCTTTGTGGATGAGATGACCCTGACTGACTTCAGAAAATGATGTCCATACCTGCGTCTGTTGACGCGGAACGTGTTCGAAGATGTCATTCTGACAATGACACTGGTGTCTGGGTAGCCAAAGTCTTGTGGCGTGTCGCGTTACAAATTTCTGCTGTATGGGGAGGGAGTCAAACTAAATTTGGGCCCCATTTCTTGGGTTTTTCCGAACATTGCACAAGCTTTTGATTTTCGCTTTGCATTAACAATGACTTCAGACATTTCATTCCATCCATCCACCACTCTTACATTATATAAGTACTTTCTCACATCCTTCTTTTAGAGTGTTTTGCTTAATTTCATGTTAAGTCCTCTGATTATCCTATTCCTACAAAAACTGTCCACTGTCTACGTCATCGATCTGTTTTGGAGACTTAAAGGCTGTGATCAGATCACCCATCACTCTTCTTTTTTTTTTTCAAGTTGAGCGAAATAGAAGCTTCTAGCCTTTCCCTATAACACAGCTCTTCTCTGGATCTCCTCTGTTAGCTCTTTGTGATTCTTTAGTTGCGGTGACCAAACTTGAGGAGGATATTCTAGTTTTGTGAGCAGCTTGCTTAATACCCCCTCATCCATGAACGTAAATGCTGTTCTGATATTTACCAACAGACAGTTGGAGGCAGGTCAGGAAAAATGTCGACTCCCAAGCCTTTCAAACACACACACACACACACACACCAACCTAAGTCAGGTATACTCACTTATCGACCAGCCCCGAGAGGAGCTTGAACATGTGAGATTGACTGTGGGCCCACTTCCGCTCCCAGGATACGAGCCTTGGTGGACCCATGCGTGAATCATAGCCACCGACGCTAACCACCACACCATGGAAGCCTCTGTGTGTGTGTGTGTGTGTGTGTGTGTGTGTGTTTTATGCAGTCATTTGTCAATCTTGTTCATTCGAAAATAGGCTATATAGAGTTAGTCCTATATATATTATCTATTTTGTCCAGTATTTTTGATAATTTGAATCAACCCTTAAACAAGTTCACTCAATACTTTCTGGTTTCCAGAGAACTTAGAATTCTAGTGTTTGAACTGCCGATTTTCGTGACATTCCCATTGAGAATAATCCTGGTTTCCACCAGAATCACACTCACTGTGTATTCAGTGTATCTGGAAATATGGGTGCAGTCAGATTAAACGCATTTCAATGAAGTGAATGGAGATACTTATATGCCATTTCTTATTTGTATATTGATTTAAACTGCCAACTGGCAGACAGTTGGTGAGTGGCGCAACGGAGGGATTCTGCCAACCTCATATACTGAAGACACTGTAACTAACGCAGTGGCGTGTTGTGATAGCGCTGGGAAGTCTCAGCTGCCTCACCATCTCAAAGAAAGAAAAGATCTGCAAACAAACACCAGCAACATCTCTAAATAAATCTCAGACAAAACTTGTAACGAGAAAAGAATGAGAGAGATTCCAGGGTCCGCTAACGGCGCCAGACCGCCTTCCTCTGGGGATGTGTCCCGAAACGAAGGATTCATTGAGGTGTAGTGCTGAAGTTGTAAGACCTATGGATAACCCAAGTTTGGAAAGGGATTCGAAAGCTTTGGTAGCGACGTAAAGAAGGTTTAGCTTGACTTGTACTACTTGCATTGGTGCTGTGCACTAAGAACAAGACATTCCAGACGTAGATAGATATAGCATCTTGCAACCACAAGCTCTGAGAGGCATGCGGAGTTATAGATGGGATTACCTTGGGTCCATCCATAACAAGGCTTATAGAAAAGTGACAGCCAGCTGTAGCGTTCATTAAGGACCGGCTCTCAAAGCCTCAAAACTCCTACTTTCACATGATTTCAGACAGCTAGCTTTTTTGGGACACCCGACTACATTACTAACGAAAGCTTATTTCTTGAGTGTGCTATGCTGTCTTTCAGCAGCTTTCGTTAGACTTTGAGACGAAATGAGAGCATTGATCCATGCATGGCTGAATAGTTGACATGTTAGTGGAGTACTGATTATATTCGTGAAGTCTGACGTCATCAAAGGAAAACTAAGAAAATTTTCGTTTGCTGTTGACTGATGAGCGGATGACTACTGATTGACTACCGAGCGGATGACTACCGACTGGCTACTGAGCGGATGACTACCGACTGGCTACTCAGCGGATAGGAAGTAGTTGCTGGATGGTAAGGTCTTGTTCTTGTTGACGGTGAGATAGAAAGCTTAGCAGATAACTGTTAAGAGCAACAGAGGAGAGAGCTCCAGGGCATGAGAGTTTTCTCGTCATTGTCAACAGATCCGTGACAGAAAAAAACTAAAAGCTGCCAGCTATCAGTCGTCTATTACCCACCGGATGATACTGCACTTCACGGGGGGAAAAAAGGTAACGCTTACAGAATTCGCTAAAGTTATGCAAGAAGTTGCCAGACAGCTTGAGCCGCATATTGATTCGGCAGCCGATGCTGACGGTTGCAAATGGTTCGCGATATATATTCTTTTGTGGCTCACTCGCACGACTAAGAGACAATTGATTGCCACTGGCGAAATGCTTCTGAAAGCGTTCCTGATGGTGAGAAGAATGAATTGAGGCGATTCAAAAGACGGTTACAGTTGCTCTTTAATCATCACATATGACCAGATATAAGTAGAATTTCGTCAGACAAATCAGGTCCTGGAGATAAACCGTCAGCGGCAAGAGAGGCGCTTAATCACCATCCACAAGAAAGTAGATTAGAAAAATTCTAGATTGGTTTCATTTGTGGCTGTGAGGGAGGCCCCAAGGACAGACTGCTCGAGGAGGAAGCGGCTGGAGTGGAACGAGAAAGAGGAACAGGAAAAGCAGGACCTCAACCACGGCGCCCTACGACCCTTGAGGACAGTGGAGCGATCATCAAGGATCTCGGGTTCAAAGGTCCCGCCAGCATATCCAAGGGTCGTACCGGTGTGCTTCAAGGGTCGAGTAGTCGTGCTCGACTGTCTCATTGTCGTGCTTTTGGAGGTGAAGTAGCAAGGAAGACTTAAAGGGAAATTGAATGCTGGTTAGGAATTCAAAAGACGAAACAGAGAGACGAGACATGATACTGAAAGGAGAAGGGGAAGTGACATGCATGAGAAAATATATTGATGTTCCTCAAGAACTGCAGATGAGAATAGACTCATCTGAAACAAAGCAAGAAAAGATTTTTTTTTCCCCCTCCTTACGAGAGAGTAGGAAAGGAAAGCCACCAACCAGTTAAGAGTGACTCGCAGAATACCCAGAGTACAAAAGTTTTGGACGGAAAAAGAAAAATAAATTCAGTGATCCAAAAAATACTAAGAGAATATCTATGATTGAATTACACGAGCCTAGATGGATTTTACGTAGTGAAATGAGAAATGGAACATTCTATACTATGGGGAGAGAGAGAGAGAGAGAGAGAGAGAGAGAGCTGGGGTAATTCTTATGGATTTAGTCAAAGTCAGACGACTGTTACTGTTGTCTCCCGATCGAAATCCTCCTGCTAAACCTCGATACGGGAACCTCCTCTTTTAAACAGAGAATTTTACAAACACGAATATGTCATATTTCGTGACCTACAGTACAAAATGCTGGTATCGCTTAGTGCGTGTTATCATGCTTTGATATCTATATATTAACTGTTAAATGGGAGAATATGGAATGGATCTGCAGGCGAGAGGATAAAAATGACATTAATATAAAGGTTGTACTTTCCTGTGTGATTTAATGGTTTGCGGTTTAATTTGAGTGAGTTAGTGGTGGAAGAACATGGCTATCAAGTATTCAGGCGAAGAATTTATACCATTGAGTAAGTCTGAATCAAAGAAGGTTCTCTAATATCCTTTGTTCATCGCTTAAACTTCCGCAATGTTTCGCATGGATTTTTAAAAACTTCCTGTGTTTACGTACTTTCAGAGGACCGAGCGTTGCTTGAGTACTCATGTTCCTCGTCATCATCATCAGTGCAGACTTGTGCTTGATGACATCTCGCGGGAAAACAAACGCTCAACGATAAGCGTTCCTACAATTCTTTTTATTTACGATACATTCTCTCTCTCTCTCTCTCTCTCTCTCCCTCCACACGCACACACACAAAAGAGAAAACAATTTTAATGTTATTGTCCGGTGCTCTCTCTCTCTATATCCGGGTTAATTTAGGCAACAGTTAACATGCCGGAGTTAACATGGCGGCTCCATTCTGATTTTCAATTCTGTTTTCGACAGCGACACTGGTCGGGGGCCAGAGTTGTATTTTTTTTCAGCCTCACGCTTTTCTGAGTTTACATTATCGCGTATTGGTTATACATTATTGTGCACAGCGGGTGGATTGCTGCAGATGAAAGTGTATTGACGTGTGTTTTGGAAATTCTGTGAGTACACCGGGCGGTAATTTCATTTAGATTTTTCTCGATATAGTAAATTTTCATTGTCGACCAGTTCATATTTTCACTTTCGGGTAATTTTTGCTCATTTGTTGTGCTTGTTCCTGTTCTTGTTTATGGTATTGCCACAGGTGGCAAGGGCAGACTTCAGCCATGGGTACCTGTACCGTAGTCTGATGTACCGTGGACATGTATTTCCTGTGAGTGGATTAACCACTGTTATCTAAATAGCGTGCTTATGTACCATAAATGCACGTAAACATATGTACCATAGGCATTTCTGGAAGTACCATACGTTTGCGTACCGTAGGCGCAAGTAGCATGGGTAAGCTGATGTCCTGTAGAAAGCTGTACCGTCAGTGTATGTAACATGGTCAGGTGGATTATGGGTGTACGGGGTTTTGGGGGATGTACCGTGGGTAAAAGCGTTACAAGATGACGTTCTGCGCGGAGAAACGCTACAAGTGTGTGCCCCCACCTCTAGCTAGACCACGCAATACTCGGCAAGCTGCTGCGTCCCATGATCACTGTGAGGCCATCAGCAACTCAAGGTAGGGTCGTTTTGATACCTGCTTCTTTCCCTACACGTCGAAGCTTTGGAACTCTCTACCTTCCCATGTCTTTCCCAGTAACTGTGACCCGGCACATTTCAAAAGACAGGTCTTTCACTTTCTCAAAAATTCGTAGATACTTTCCCTTGTCTTTTCTTTTTCCGTTTCTCAGTTCTCACTATATTTCAATTAGGGCCCGGCCTCGGTGTGGACTTTTGTCCGTGATTGGAGTCTTCAACATAAAAAAAAATGTGGATGTACATTGGGCAAGTGTACAACAGATTGCTGTAGCGTGGGATAAGTGTACAGACCGCTGGTGTAGTAACTCCAAGCTACCCGTGCCTTATGTACCATTCTACCACATGCGGCGCTTACCTTTCTGGCACCACAAGTTTAAGAGAAGGAGGGTATGGCTATGGACGTGGCAACGCTGCCGTAAAAGAAGGCCAGTTTTGAGGGATCAAACGCGGCAACGCTGCCATAAAAAGATGGCAGCTTTGAGGGAATATATTAGCATTCCACTCGGTTTTTATTTAGCCTTTGACCTTTCACACTCTCTCAAATACCTCTCACACTTTTCCTCCCTGTTTATTTCTCCGCGCTCCATCGTGTCCCATATTGCCCCAATCCTTCCCTCCTTAACGTTCAGCAGCCGCAGCCGGCTATCGGAGGTTGGAGGGGAGTCGAGGGAAGGGAGGAGATAGGAGTGTGGCAGCGTAGGGGAAGGGAGAGGCTGGTAAAGCGGCAGGCTCTAGAGAGAGGAAATGGAAGATGTGAGAGTGACCGCCTGCAGCAGGAACATTTGCGGGTCGAGATGAAACTTGGTCGAAAGAAGAGGAAAGATAACGGAGATAAGTGAACAAACGGTAGAACTGAGATGGAAATTTCACCCTGGATCACGTTAGAATGTCTCCGTGCTGCTAAATCTTCTGCTCACCATAATTTTCTCTCCCTCGGCCAGTCAGCTTAACCAGGCCTGCCTCTTGTCACAACAGGGACGGGAGGTGACGGCCTGACGAACCAGTATATGCATGACCATGGAGGAGATGATGACATCAGCTGACTGACCTCATGGCATCAAACACCGTACATAACCCAGACCAACAAGTGTACAGGGCGGGAAGGTAGTGCCTCCCTCACTTGATGGATCACCTCCATGACATTATAGAGCTGCTGGAGGACACCGAAAAGACTGGTATGGTACGATTAGACTTCGCACTTCGCGCAAACCAATGCGCACACTGAGTAAAATAGGAATAACTTAAAGAGTGGGAGAGTGGATACAGAGCTTCTTAACTCACAGAAAACAGGTTGTAAATCGGGCATTTTCCAATGCCTCTTAGGCATAAAGTTCTCTTCCTCAAGGAACAGTACTGCCCCTCTCTTGCTCCTCATTCTGATACCTGATATAGATACAAACTAACCACAGATTTATATCATAGTATAATGATTATATATGAATGAATATGAAAATCTCATCAGTAAAAGACACGGAAAGACTATACGCAAATCTAACTCAAGTTTACCTCATGGCCAATGATGATGATGTGCTTTTAATGATAACAAGTTGCATTTTTTTCTCTGTAGGGGAAGTGAACAAACAAGAAACAGTACAGAGTACCCGACGGGAAAGGGAGCACCACCATATCCCAGAAAACCAGTGAAGATCATCGCGGTAATAATGTACGATGACCTTAACTTCAATAACTTCTACTTATGGAAAGATGTCAGGCTAGACTCGACGGGCTTTCAAGATAAGAGAAGCAAAACGAATGAAGACGTTCTTCAAGACTGATATATATATATTATCCCAGGGGATAGGGGAGAAAGAATACTTCCCACGTATTCCCTGCGTGTCGTAAGAGGCGACT
>JAYMFT010294979.1:0-10316 GCA_038088735.1 Panulirus argus | reverse complement strand
TCTCTCTCTCTCTCTCTCTCTCTCTCTCTCTCTCTCTCTCTCTCTCTCTCTCTCTCTCTCTCTCTCTCTCGTAAAATCTGTTAAAGAGAATATTTAATTTCCCTTCGTCCGTAAGCCTAAAGCTCTGTCTACCCTTTAGTGAAGTGGGAGCCAAACTTCTATTTCCCCAGAGAACCTAGAACCCAAACCCCACTCAACCTCTTGTGAACCTAACCCCCCCCCCCTCACACACACACGAATGCGAAGAACAATTACTCTCCTGCAGTACAGACAGGGAGCCAGATTAACCAGTCCTTTGAATTGGTGTCGAGCTCGCTGTATACTTGAGACTCGTCTCCCCGGCCCTAACTCGGCTTTCGATTCCATCTTCAACAGGACCAGCAGACTCGTCAAGCGGACCCGCCGTTAGTACGTAACTCGTTGACCATTAAGCTCAATTTTCCAGTGTTAAAAGGTCATGCTATACCCTTACTGGCATACCTGTCCGAACGCCGTAAGAGAATCGTCTCCAGAAGCCTTAAAAGTCGAGGAAAATTCCGCCTGTGAACAAATAAGTAGTCGTTCACACAAGGAGACGCTGTTTCAGTTATCTTTTAGTTTATGGTCATGATCAGTATTTATTATTGATTTTTTAATGAAGGACAAGTCGTCCTTCTAGTCAGAGCCGCGCGGAAGGATCCGGACGCAGCGGGAGTCAGCTGGTAGGTTAGGCGGGAAAGGCTGGCTCTATCACCATGAAATCGGGACCCCGAAGTGTACATTTTATGAAAGAAAGCTAGTCTACATTACCGACCTTGGCGATTTGTAGTCCTCTTGGCTCTCTCTGTCATTCCCAGGCTACGGGTGTAGCCTGTAGAGGCTACATTACTATTTACTGTCCGGCCGGCGCTGGGTTTTTATAAATGCGTGAAATCGCGGAGAGCGGGGGGGCGGCGGCGGTTACGAGAGAAAAAATGCCGGTGGGAAATTTCAACTTTTGCCTCTCTCAGAACTCTTACGTTTTTGTTTTCCTGAGATTTTTCTTTTTCCCGCCGTTGGTTTTCACCGAACTTTCGTAAGCTCGCTCAGATCATAGAAAGTATCAAATAACTATTTCTTCACGCTACGCAAAGGCTACTCTTTGATGATGATATTTCCAGGTGATGTGTATGCGAATATATTAAATTCGTTACGGCTTTTAGTATTACGATTATTGCTATTGCCATAACAATATATCAGATACATCTACAGCCACCGCCACTGCTACTGCTTCAGCTACGAATCCTTCAGTGGGTGCACTCACCGCTTATAAGGAGCGACTGGAAAATAGGGACGTGGAGTGGATGATATTACATATGTCTTCGAGGGTGTCATGCAGCCCATAACATTTTCACAATCTGCAGGATTCTAAATGATTTTGACTGTTGCGCGCCCGTGAGTCGAACCCGGACCACTGAGACTAGTAGACGGACTACTTACCACTGGACCATTGCCACTGGGTAGCCCCTGGTTCGACTCCCGGGCGGGCAGTGGTATCAACACTCCCCTTTTTTATTTCCATCACTGCTGACCATCGTCGTAACTGCTAACCCCATCAACACTACATAGTTGTATCATCGACGCCGACGAATATCATCACTACCATCAACATCGTCATCGCCACCAACTGTTACCACCGTCATCATCAGCTGTTCCCACCAGTCATCACTACTGCTATCTTCGCTGTGAACAGGGACTTGGTCATCATCACCATTACCACCGCTGGACGCGCCGTGGTCATGACGAAATCAGCATCATCACTGTGATCATACCACACAGTGGACACTCCCCATTGACCATCCAGTCCGGCGGTGATCAGATAGCAGCAATAATCAATTAGCTAATCCCGTCCGTAAACCGCTCAAGATCACACCCTAATCATTCTCCCCACACTCTCCCCTCCCCTTCTCTCCTTTGCAGCTAATCCCTACCTTCCATATCCGCCCCAGGTGCAAAATGGCATTTTTGCCATTGACTACCGACATTCCAGGCTCAATCCTTTGGCTTCCAGAGCCTCGGTAATTACTGCCTTCGCCTCTGAATAACCTGCACTCAAAAGACGATAAAGAATCGTATCCTAATTATTCGACTCACGCTACCCTAAACCCCTTTGAGAATCATTTCCTGTATGGAACGATTCTATTTTTTTCTCTCTCTCATCACGGCTTTGGGCTGAGAGCCTCTGCGCTCGGGATTCCATGACGGTCCTGGATCTCATAGTCTTAATACCCTCGCGTGATCGTCCAGCCTTCCCTGGAGGGCTGGAGGTGGCAATGGAAAAGATTCAGGCACCATCTGCCGCAATTTTTTTTATTTTTTCTTATGTTGAAGGCACCAGCGTCTGAGGAGGCTCAGGTCACTCCGTCTACGTGAAGTTTCAAGAGTTTTTCATCATTGCCTTGTAATTGCAGGTTTCATTCCACTGTCCCCAGTGATTATCAGCTGTTCGTTTGGACTGTAAATCTCGGATGATGTGTGTAGATTATGCAGAGAGTGTTGCGTCAGGCCTGCACAGAGAGAGGGGGGGGGGTGATTATTTAACGTGAGGGACCACACAGGTCGGGTTTGATCGTGCGGCAGGCAGCGCTGAAGGGGAAGAAGAAGAAGAAGGGGGCACAAGCACGCGCCATAGGGAGAACACGGGAGGACTTGTGTGTGGAGGGGGAGCGGGAAAGTTTGAACGTTTATTGAATTAAATGGACATAGAGAGAGAGAGAGATATTTAGTAGGTCCAGTCGCAGGGGCGGAAAGAGACAGACCTTTGCTCCGAGAACACACAACAGCTTAAATATTCGGCGAGACAGGCGCACGGACAGAGACAGACTGACGGAAGGAAGAACAGATCCAAATACAGCAACTGCGGAATAGATTCGCCCGGATCCAGGAGAGCGAAGGCGTGGTAAATACTAATAAGCTGTATAAAGAGTGGCTTCTGCCCCGTAACAAAGGACGTTCGGGCAATGTCTTCAGCATAATGTCGTATACATGGTCGCTCCTTAACACCCCCATGCAATGCTAATGTCTTCCCTATCTATGTCAATCGTCTCTTTCTCTCCCCACGGAGCGTAGGAATGTTTCTGTGTCGCTTCTTATCTCTCTCTCTCTCTCTCCCTCTCTCTCTTTTTTCTTTTCCACAGCTTTTGTCCTCTGTATTTTTCAGTTCTTTCTGATAGTCTTATAATATCCCTATCTTTTATGTCCTCTGTATCGTCGTCTCTCCTTTTTTCTTTTTCTGTTTCCTACTTCTATCGTTCGCGTCTGTTCGACAGTCGTTGGGTTAGGACGGATTTATATATTTCCTTTGCTCTCTTTCTCGCTTGCTCCTCCTGATGATTTATGTGATAGTCGAGTCAATTGGCTTGACCCAGCGGTCCACCTCTGTGTTCGCTGGCCCGCGACCTCTCGTGAGGCCCCGGGCGCCCTGTCCGATTTTTCTCCCTCAGCCCCTACCTCCCTTAATCTAGTAGAGAGAGAAAAAAAGAAGAAAACTATTAAGGAAAGTGAAATGTTTTAAATTGATATATGAAAGTGGAGGCGAATGAATAGACGACTATACGCATGAATGGATGGCAAACACTTGGCCATTTTCTGTGATGTCATGACGTGCAGCGGACCTTAGCCTGGTCGAGCCGTGAAAGTTTACGTGATAACGAGACCTTTTTGGTGACCAAAGATGTAAATGAATATACTAAAATATTAGGTGACTTAAACTGAATAGAGAAACGACACAGACACTAAAGAAAGGGCAGCTGTAAGGAAGGCACAGAGTGAACGTATTGGAAGAGAAAGAATGAAAAGTGACTTCGATACAGTTTCAAGAATAGTCGAAGCTTTAGAGTAAAGCAGATGAAACAATGAAACCTATGAAGCCAATGAATGGGCTACTCATGAAATGAAACAAGTGAAGTATTATGAACTACGAACAAAGCTGAAGTAGACCGGTATATATAATTATCAGGACACCTGAAGCTTCTATATGAAACGATAATTTGAGGCTTCATAAAGAACCAAGGGTGAAATAAGCGGGAGATAATCACTGAAACTCTGAACGAATCTCGAGACTGAACAAAGGAAAACTATTCATCATTTCAAGGTCTTGAGATGTATCTTGAAACTAAACCAAATGCAATGAATAGATATGAGAATTACTTAAATTTACGTTGAACTGCAGAATGAACTGATGTGAGACTGAGCGAACAATAAGAAGAGAATCATCCTGGAATTAGACACAGCACCAGAACGAACCAGTCACAAAAATTAATGAAGCAGCAGAACGAACGAATTAAGAGACTAAACGAAACAGCAGAAGGGATGCGACCTCCTTCCCAATAACCCGTCACTTCCCTTCTGAGTAGCATGAGTCGACTCCGGGGCTCGAGCACTGTTTCGAGGCAGCGAAGCGATGGATGCGTAAAATGGGTGTCTAGGCCGGAACGACAGAGCATGTCGGGGTTGTGAGCGAAGCTGCGGGGGATGATTATTAAGACACGAGTTATTACTCAGGTTGAGTATACACGCGCATACACTCGCGTTAGCCTGCAGGCGCAGGAGTCAGGGAGCGGGGCTGGATAAAGGCAAGAACCCGTGCCAGGCTGGGGACTTAGGGCGAAGCTAATTAAGCGAACGACAGGAAACTGCAACAGGGGGCCTTAATGGATATAGTACATGGGAAGTTAGGCCGCTTGCATATCCTGGAGTACATGGGAGATTAAGCTGCTCACATACCATTGTCAAGGGTCATACACGCAGAGCGTGTATGGTTCGTAGAAGTGTCTTAAAACACATTAAGGTGTTCGAGACGTTTTATTTTTTCGCTTGGTGGTTATTATCAAACGGTGACGGCTTTAATGACCCTAGCATCTGGCAGACCTTAGTAAAGCAAGGATTATTAACCCACCATTTCTCTATACGCTGGATTTTCACACCGTAAATGTACGTTCATAGTTGACTACATGCCCAGTGACCGCAATAGAAATTCAGCAAATCGAGCATTTGTCTATACATAAACGATCACCCACGCGCCAGACTTTGCTTTGAAATAACTGTGTTCGAATGTAGACAGATTTGTCATTTTGTTTACGTTGCGTTCTGGTGCATTTTCCGGTGCGTTCAGGTTAATTTTTTTTAGAATGTCGGGACTCAATGTTCCATGACCCCCTTCCTCGTCCCTAGGTGGTCTACCATCATCTCTCGCTTTTTCCCAGTTTTCCTGGTCACCCCATATTTGCCTCTTCATTTATTTCCTTGGCCGTTGGAGACTTTATGATGTTTTCTGCTGATTGCATCTGACGAGTGACAGGATTGAATTGAGTACACGTTCTTCCTTCTGTCGTTGGAGGCAGAATCATATTTATCTCTCTTAAATAGCCGAAAGCACAGCTTATGAAATTATTCAGAATAAATGGAGTCCATTTAGCATCATTTTTTTTATATTTGTATGTATTTTTGATGAGTAAAAAAAGAAAAAAATATGTCACTTTTAACATGGTTTCTCGAGACTGGATCTGTGCCAAATAGCGTACGGCCTTCACGACCCAGACACAGTCAGTTGGCATAAAGCCGAAAATAACCAGTCAGTGGAATGAGGCCGGGCCATTTGTTCATTTATTCTTGACGCAGCTTCACCCAAGTTGGGAAGGTTCAAACCTGGCTTCGGTGAACAGCCAACCCCCCCCACACACACACACACACACACACACACACACCTCTGGCTGGACGGGTTTGCCGGCCAGGAGAGGTTGTTCTTCATTCCATCATCATCATCATCATCATTGTCGTCGTCGTGAGAGATGAAAATATATATTTGAATGAGATCATTGGCCATGCTCAGTGCCCCGATGCGGCTGTCTCTCTCTCTCCTTTCTCTCTGTGTGTGAGTATTTCGTTCCAGTATTAGAGCTGCCATTATTTTCTTTTTGTTTTTTGTTTTTATCTCTGCATCGTCACGAAAGTCTTCGCGTGACATTATTACTTCTCTTCGTGCGTCGACGATGAGGGTCGCAGATGGTCGCAGAGGGTCTGTTGGTCCGCGAAGAGTTACGGAAGGTCTTGGGGTTTGTTGGTTCGAGACCAGGCAGGTTACAGTTATACCTTGTCTCTGAGGGCTTGAGGCTGTTTGTTCGAAACCCGGGCCGGGCCAGTTGCACCGGTCTCTGAGAGTTCGAGATTGTTGGTTCGAGACCAGGTTGGATACAGTTGTATCAGTCTCTGAGGGTGCGGGGTTGTTGGTTCGAGACCGGGCTGGGTTTGAGCCTTTCTCGGAGGGCTCGGGGGTTCCTGATTCGATATCAGGCTCGTGAAACGATGACCTCGACAGGCGCAGGTCCTTCTGAGACGCCAGGAGCTCGAGGTCACCCAGGAGAGCTCCTCAGACACTCCACCTGTTTCCTCTCTCTTCCTGATCCCATCTTCTGTGTCTTCTTCTATTCTCTTTGTTTTCCTTTGATTGACTTCCCTTCCCTTCTCATCGAGCTCGCTTGCGTTCATGTTCCTATTGTGGTTCATTTTTCATTTTTTAGATTATCATTTTCACTTGTGGTCACGTCACCAATTTCTTTTACTGCCGGGATTTTGATATATTATTTATCAATCCTTTCTTTGTTTCTTCGATCTTGCATTTTTATTTTTCTTGCTGCATTATGCACCGCCCTTATCTTCATAGTTTTATATTGGTTCCCCTTTCCTCCCGTCCCCCCTCCTTTTTTTTTTGAGCCATATTCATCCTGATTCTCTCTCTTTCATTATTTTTACGATAATGATTTATATCTAAGAAGGACGCTGGCAGGGAGATGCTGCATATACGTAAGGTGCCCCTTGCAGTCATCCTAATCTCGCATTTCTATATTGCTGTCTGGACTTAGAGGCATATTTTATAATGTGATTTCATAATTTAATGACTAATGACTCTTTCTGGCCAAGGTGGTGCTGCCTGCCTGAATAAATCGGAGAGGTTAGTGACGGCGGTGTAGCGAGCCAGCATTTCAGTGACTGTCGTGTTCCCCTTCTCTTTGGCTTAGGTTGCTGTTTTGTCTATATGCCTCACACACACACACACACACACACACACACACACGTGGATTGCTGGTATTTCAAGTCCGCTTCCACACTCTCTCCTTCTCCATCTCACACACAACACTACAGACAGCACGTAACTCACACGACTCTTGTCTGTATTCTTGGAGTTCTTCAGCGGTGAGTGCCACGCGCTAGCACCGTCTTTTGTCAAAAATGTCATTGGAGGTACTTTTAGGTGGGTATCCCGCACTAGTCCGCTCTCATAACAAAATCTTATCGTAAGCAGATGAAGGAGGTAGGTACTCTCTCTCTCTCTCTCTCTCTCTCTCTCTCTCTCTCTCTCTCTCTCTCTCTCTCCCACCACCCTTCCCTAAAACACAACAGATCTCCGGCAGCACCGGGCAATTTCTGACCCGTTTAAAGATCTGGGTCATGACGGGGTGGGGGGTTTACTCTTGAAAAGCACTGGCCACCGTGACGTAGCTGGGTAATGTGCACTCCGTATCTCCGTCGTCTCGCTATAATTTACCTTTCTCTCCGTTGTAATTCAGAATGTACACGTACAGCCCAGCGAACAGAAGGCTGGCGTGAAATTACCTTCCACTTTTTTTTTTTCCCTTTCTTTTACCCTAAATCTTAAAAGTCAGAATTCACTGTTAAAACACCAGTGACAAGAAGAGACTGTGCGTCGTCGAACACGATATATAAAAACCTCTTGAGTTCCCAGGGTCTTTATACGACCAGATTGGATTCTTCACGCGTCGAATTTATAAAGACAAATTTTAGACATCCTATCCAGGATTTTTTTTTTTATTTTCCAATTTAATCCACGCCGCTGGAGGGTTGGGCGAAAAGATTCAAAAGAAAAAAAGAGAAGTGTTTTAAAGATCGTATCAAAGTCTCGGCAAATAAATCTGCTGGTCATATCCTCTTTATTGCGATCGCTTTAATCACCAGCTTTATTTGAAGTTACTTCGGGTCCTGGCTGCTATTGACATGGTTGGCGACATTTTTTTTTCCCTTCTTTTTTATCCCAGGGAGAGTTAAGGATATTGACATCTACAGCTTGTCAGGGCCTGATATTATCGCATAATTATGTACGGAGCCCCGTTTAGTTATGGAGGTAAATTCATAGTCACACCCATAGTCAAAATTTTAAGTAATTCTGGTTATGTTTGATTTACTTCTGTTCTCTCAAGCCACGGGAGAGAAGATGATATCGTAGTTTCTCATGGGAAAAAAAAAGAGAATTCAGTTGGCGGACTCGCCCTCCCCTCCCCGGCTCAATCGAGTTGCCATCTACTATTTTCTCCTCAGTAAACCTCTCAAGATCGTTCACAATTATCCGGTTGCGTAGTCCCCCCGGTGTACAGAATTACGACACCCTCCTCTCCTGATAAGCGTGATAAACGAGAGGCGTAATCCGAGGGTCCATATCCCATGGAAGGTATGTGAAAAAAAAGAGACAAATATCCGGAAATAGCCAGCGTTTTCTGGTACTTCCTCCTCCTCCCTCCTCCTCCTCCTCCCCTTCGTGAGGGTCGACGATGAGCCGACAGAACATGGGGACAGCGTGACCAACACTGACCACCTATTGTGAATAGTCATTTCCTAACCTCATTCTATCAGCTTCTTCGGCTTTTTATTTCCATTTCATATAATTCAGCTTTTCCCGTGTTTTTTGAACTTGTACGGAGCCATTTTATACCGTAGATTTTCTTGGCTTCATATAAATCTTAGATTAAGACAAACTCGTGATTGTTTCGTAGCTCTTCCCGAACAGATTTATATACTTTAGCTTCATAGCTTTTACCTCGTCGTGCTTGATCTGTGTGTATGTGTGTGGGTGTGTGTGTTTGTGTGTGTGCCTGTGGCTTTCTCCTAGCCGTTCCTGACTCAGTTCATTGTCACGATTTTTAGTGGGTGATTTTAGTCGGTCATGTCCACTGGTGCTGTCTTTCCAGTGTTTTCACCTTTCTTTTATTCATTTTTTTACATCTTTTCCTCAGATATGTCCGCATGTCTTGTGTCTCTGAGCTTCTCCGTAATACGTTTTCTTTCATATTTCTTTTTCTCCATTTTTATTTGTGGTATTATTCTTATCATTCGTTAGTACGTTTTTCATAAGTTTGCATATTACGTGTTTGTGATAATGTTACTTTCCCGTGTCTTCTGTCTCTCTCTCTTGTGTCTTCCAATATATTTGCTATTATTGTTTTATATATATATTTTGACTCTCGTTGGGGATTCATCACCGTTATCATAATCACCACATCATTAAGTATCCCCCAGTCATCACCACTACAGTCATCACCACCACAGTCATCACAACCATAGTCATCACCATCACAGTCATCACCGCTTTCTTCTTACCCGCGTTCACGAGAACGTCTTTTTACCTTCTCTTGTTCTGCCTTGTGTATATTCCTCCTGGTGACACTGGGAGAGGAAGCATCACGTCCGTGTCTTGGTCTGTGGCGTCCCTGCTGGAGCGATCGTTGTTCTCCGTCTCTCGCGACACTTTCTGCCACTCACTGTCATCATGACTACAGTCCACTCGCTCGTTTTCTTCGTTTTCTTTTTCGTTCTCCCGTTTCTCCTCCTCCTCCTCCTCCTCTTCTTCTTCTTCTTCTTCTTCTTCTTCTACTTCTTCTTCTTCTTCTTCTTCTTCTACTTCTTCTTCTTCTTCCTGATCCTTCTCTTCCTCTTCTTCCTCCTCCTGCTTCTTCCTCCTTCTCTTCCCCATCTCCTTCTCCTGACTCTCTCTCTTACTTCCTATTCCTCTTTTTCATTATTTTCATTTCCTGTTCTCATCATTATTCCAACTCACTCCCCCGCCCCCCTTTGCTCTCCAGGTCCCTGAGCCACAATTACCCTTTTCCGCACTTTCCAGACCCCCCCCCCCCCCCCCCCCCTCTCTCTCTCTCTCTCTCTCTCTCTCTCTCTCTCTCTCTCTCTCTTTCAGACAGTAACAGCCGACCGTCTTTGCTTGGTTGACAGGTGAAGTTCGCGTGGGTCACCGCCCCCCTGCTTATCGGTCAACCACCAGACTCTGGCCTCTTGTGGGAGAGGCCGATCCCTAGTTCTGATTGTGCCCACCCGCCCGATTACCCGCTCTGATTGTGCCCACCCTCCTGATCTCCCGCTCTGATTGTGCCCACCTCAACTATGCCTTCACCACAACCCAGTTCCCGGCGAGGGGTGATAGACAATTTGTCTTTGTTTTGGGACGTCTGCGGTGTGACAAAGAATGTCGTGACTCTCTCTCTCTCTCTCTCTCTCTC
>JAYMFT010294968.1:0-10316 GCA_038088735.1 Panulirus argus | reverse complement strand
TTCTTACCAACCAATCAACAACACAGTCACCCCCTTTCTTAATAAATTCAACTGCAATACCATCCAATCCTGCCGCCCTGCTGCATTTCATGTTCTGCATGGCTTTCACCACTTCCTCTCTCTCCATCAAACCACTTTCCCTGACTCTCATGTTGCACCCCACCCCGACCAACACACCCTACATCTGCAACTCTATCATCAAACACATTCAACAGGAAAAATTGTCACCTTTTCAACTTGAAAATTCAAATATTTATCTAGAAAGATGCCACAGAAGGAAAATGAAAGTTCACCAAAATCTTCATCTTTCAGACTGACTTTTCAGTCCTTCTGATTAAAATTCATGCCTTACAGTAAGTTAAAAGCAATTATTCAAAATTGTTTAGTTCTTTAATAATGCAAAACTCAGACTTATCCCAACTATTCCAGACACTTATAAACATTGTTTTCTGTATATCAAATGCATTTATCAAGTGTAATAGTTTTGAAATCCAAAAAAGTAAATTGCAGTTTAGCATTGAAAGCAACTATCAATCAACTTTTAATACAGTCTTATATTACTATTATCATTTCAACTATCATTAATAGAGAAAATTATCATGCATTAATGAAAAAAGTAAATAACAACCTCCATTTCCAATGTAGTGCTCTTGATCTGCTCTGTTGCCTTGGTTTCCATCTCTTTGCCATGATCCTGTGCTGTAGCATATGTATTAGACATGACTTGGCAAGTCCTGTTAGCATAACAGTCAATCACCGATTCCAAACCACATCGCTCCTCTCCCATATACCGAACATCATTTTCAAGCTGTATATAATTTGAGAAGATTAACATCTCCATCACATGTCTCCTACACACAGGCCATTAATGTGGTGCATGCATTTTCATACAAAACACTTACTTACTACCAATCTTCAAAGTTCTAAATAATACAAACTTAACAATCACTGATACATTTGTGAAGAATTTTGCATGCTGTTATGAATAACAATCACTCATATCGGTCAAACTAACAAGCATCCTACCTGTAAATAACATTTACCCGTAACCCATTTATTGCATCCCTCTGAAGCTATAAGATTCCCATGTGTATAGAAGGATTTCAATAAATAAAAGGGCTATATATTTCATATTCTCTAGCTGTCATGTGTAGGGGGTTAGGGAGAAGGAATTCCACCTCTGTATTCCCAGCATGTCGTAGAAGGCAACTAAAGGGGGCAGGAAACCCCCCCCCCTCCATGTATTTCAATTAAAATTTTAAAGGAAGAACAAGCAATTTATTTGTTTATTACTTTCTCCAAATTCAAAGACTGAATTAAACATTTTTTTTCATTACATGCAAGTGTAAATATTCCATTTTTCTATATCACGTGTTTGTAATTTTCAAACAAAGAGGACATAATATAGAAACACTGTCTGCACCTTACAATATTAATTTTCTAATGGATATACACTTTGTATGAACTGCATATGTATCAAAGCTTGTCTCTATACACCCTTATATACAACAAAATACATTGTCAAATGTATCTTCATTTACATTTTCAGTAGTGCTTTAGTGTGTGCTCAGCTTCAAAGCAAGGATAAACACTCAATGGTACATCAAACTCCTTACACTTGTATGATTTTTTTATTTCTTCTTCTGAGCCTGATAGTGGTATGAGTAGACATGACATCTCATCCTTCATGGCAGAAGTCATTCAAGGAAGTGCCTTTCAACTAGTCATAGGGAATATGCACCAAATTGCCCACCGATGCCATATCCCCTGAATGAAATCTTTCTATCATCTGGAGAGTAATTTTCTTGCTGAAGTCTATAAGTATTGGACTACTTCCCATTTTCAGCATACACAAATAAAAAACTTTCAAAGTACATGACAAAACTTTGATGCACCACTTTACATTTTCCTCAAGCATTCCAACACCACTGAGAAGCATATCAAATTTGTCTATTATCATCATGTTCAAGTTATAATCAAGCATAGCAACTGGTTTCCTCATAACTTCACTTCTGTGACTCCCTTTTTCACAGTCATGCACACGATCTTCATGAACAGCAGGGAACAAATAGGCAACACACTTATCAGTCCACCTGATAAACAGGATATTCTTACTGTACTGTGATACATGTTCACTGAGGGTGACACTTGGTAGTTTCAGCATGTTTTTCAGTTGGCTCTTGCTGTTCCATGAATAACAGTATTTTGTTCAAGCAGATTCTGAAAAAGGTTAGGACTAAAATACCAGTTGTCCACAGAATGTGAGATTTCTGCAGATGAGGAGTTATAATATCTTTAATACAGACCCAAATCCAAGATCTGCATTGTGCACTATTTTAGTGTCCTCTCCAGGGTAGCTGAAGAAAAAAGACAGTTAGCCACTATAGTAATCACACAGTATAAAGAATTTCAAACCAAAGTGATGCCTTTCAAATAGAATGCACTGTCTGAAATGCAGCCTGCCTTGCTACAGCATAAGACTTTCATCAGTACACAATTTCTTTAAAGGCATAAACTTTACCTTATATTTCCCTTTCATGTAGCCAGTAATAGGTCTTACTTTTCTCAGCTTATCATCTTCACTTAGCTGAGCACTCTCTGCAAACTTCATGGCAACTACAGAAAATTATCACGAGGCATCAGCTTCATAATCATCTGCTCAAATATTTCATCAACTGTCTTGTAGTCACTGATTCTGTTTTCCTTCCCATGAGCCATCAAAATGATTACACAGAGGAAGAGATAAACTTCATCTTAGTTTGGCAAAGTCCTCACAGCCAGTCTGCTAGTCTTTCAGATATTCATAACAAAGATTAGGCTGGTTTACTAACATATCAAAAAATTCTATGAAATAATTTCTTCAGACATTTCTGTCACAGAACAAGCATCTGTAAGACCCAAATGCAAAGAGTTGAACACAAACTGTTTGGGAATATATGGTGATGAGAACCCCCTACCAGCTGATCCCCAACATCCATTTTTGTTGTCTAGGCAGTGGATCAGCACTGTCAGTTTCAGAGCTGTCACTACCATGTTTCAATTTTCTCTGTTTCTCCTTCACTTTCTAGCCCATCAGAGCCTACTGCACCCAAGATATCAACATTTCTTAAGTATCTATGCCACAGGCTTTAAATGGGCCATCAAGGGCCACAGGTGGTCCAGCACAAGTGGAGATCCTGCTCTCTCCTCTGACCTTATGATGGCTACTGACCAATTTACTTAAAACGCACACATACACACACACACACACACACACACACACTAGCTAACTGTCTGACATCAGTTTCATGTGTTGCCATTTCTTGATACAATCACCATTTTCCTTCTTACCAATACTTCAGTGATAAAATTTTAGATGTTGTTGCTACTACTACATCCTGCAGTCAACAAAAGTTATTTTTGGTGTTGCTTTTGCAATATTCCGCAGTAAATGAGTTGAATAGCAACCAAAAGACAGATGAGCATTTTTAGAACAGTGGCCAAAAACAACTGATACTGTAACTTTTCCCGCCTCTATGTATATAGCTAACTTATACCTATAAAAGTCTCTTCCATTGCTAAGAGTGCACAGAAAAAAGTTTTGCTCTCTTCAGTACCCCTACAAACACCATCATAAGTACATGGCCATCCATCTGAAAGTTGAAAATACATTTTGTTTCTTTTTCTTTTATGCTGAAGGCTCCCATCATGGACAAAAGTCCACTTCAAGGCTGGACATTAATTGAAATATAGAGAATTATGAAATGGAATAAGAAAAGGCAAGGGAAAATATTTACGAATTTTTGAGAAAGTGAAAGACCTGTCTTTTGAAATCTGCAAGGTCTAGTTATTGGGAAAGATATGGGAAGGTAGAGAGTTCCAAAGCTTTGACATGTAGGGAAAGAAACAGATGTCAAAATGGCCTACCCTTGAGTTGCTGATGGCAACACAATAATCATGTGATACAGCAGCTTGCCGAGTATTGCGTGGTCTCGCTAGCGGTGGGAGCATATAAGTAGCCAGCCCTCGGGAGTAAAAACCAAAGTAATACCTAAAGAAGGAAAGTGAACAAACATTGCAGCACAGGGCAAGGGGGTCAAGTTTGGAAGTTAGCCAGGGACAGTTTATAAGTCGGACCACTTTCGACAACTCTGTCAAGTAAGGAAGCAGAGCTATAACCACCCCAAATGTGAAAGCAGTATTCCATAAAAGGACAAATCAATCCCTTGTATAAACAGAGCAACTGTTCAGAAGAGAAGTAGTTATGACATCTAAACAGGACACCTAATTTCTTAGAGGCAGACTTAGCTATTCCCATAATGTGGGGTTTCCAAGAAAGAATGGAGAAGGGGGCAAAAGGGTGTGTTAACAGATATTGATGAAGTGAGGAGATGAGGAGAGATCTTGAAGGACTGTTGAATGGAAGGTGTGGTTTGTATGCAGCTAACAACCAGGGAGGTATGTTACCAGTGCTACCTGCCTTAGCATTGAGAGGATTAGTGACAGATGTGCAGTGAGCCAGTACTTCAGTGGTTGTCAGGTTACCTTCTTCTGACCCAGGTAGCTGTCTTTTGTTTCTGCCTTTCCTGCACATTGACTACTGGCATTCTGTTCCCAAACATACAATCTCAATTTGTCACACATAACACCTAACAGCACTAACTCACATCTTCTCATTCTCGCTAAAGTTTACTGATACTCTCATATGCCCTCTTCTTCAACCCTGCACCTTCCTCTTGACTGCCTGCCACTTTCTTTTATACATTCCCCAACCATTTACACTCCTTCCCTTTTAAGTACCACCCAAATCAACATAAAAGAAAAACTCTCTTTTCTCTTTCACAAGCAATTTTACTTCTTCATCCTACCACTCCCTACATTTTCTAACCTGCCCACCTTTTGAATGCCACATGCATCTCTCACACATGCCAGCACTAATTCCCAAAATACCTTCCTTTCGTCACCCACTCCCCTTGATTCATTTACTCTCACCTTTTGATTTTACACTCATTCTCTCCTGGTACTTCCTCACACAAGTCTCCTTCCAAAGTTCATTTACTCTCACTGCTCTCCTCACTGATATTGTTTCCTCTTTTTTGAAAACCTGTACAAATCATCACCCTTGCTTCCACAAGATACTGATCAAACTTCCCACCAACTGCCCCTCAGCACATTTACATCCAGAGGTCTAACTTTTACTCACTTATCAACTACTGTGTAATCCAGTACTGTATGCTGTCCATCTTTCCTACTCACATACTTATACTTGTGTATATTTTTCTTTAAACCAGGCATTCCCAATCACCAGTCCTTTTTCAGCATACAACTCCAAAAGCTCTTCACCATTTCCATTCATAGCACTGAATACCTATGCCAACAAATCATACCCTCAACTGCAACGTTATTCACCTTTGCATTCAAATCATCCATCACCAATACGAAGCCTCTGGCATCGAAACTGCTGACACACTCACTCAGCTGCTCCCAAAACACTTGCCTCTCATAGTCTTTCTACTCACCTTCAGGTGCATAAGCACTAATAATAACTCATCTCTCACCATCCACTTTCATTTCTACCCATATCATCAGAGAATAAACTTCCTTACACACGCTTCTGTAGTAGTACTACTCCTTCCTCAGCTCTTGTCCTCTCACTCTGACTTTACTCCTAAGATATTTCCAAACCATCATTCCCATTTACCCTTGAGCTTTATTTCAAACACAGCCAGAACATCCAGGTTTCCTGCCTTAAACATACAAGCCATCTCTCCTCTCTTTTCATTTTGAGTACATCGACACACATTAAGACACTACAGCCTGAGCCTTCAAGGAGGATGAGGGTTTCCAGCTCTTCATTCCCACCCCCTTTAATTGCCTTCTACAACATGCAAGGAATACAGAGGTACAATTCTTTCTCCCTTACCCCAGTAATATTATGTATCAAATGTGAGAATTCAAAGGATCTACACAATATAATACAGAAAACTGTAAATCAACCAGTAACTGCTTTGCTGTTTCATGCACCATAACTATAGCTATATTCAATATAATTAACATCATGTGGCATCTACTAACCCCAAACTAACCTGGTTAAACAATTCATCCATGGTGACTTGTGCCTCACTCTTTAGATCGTATGTATTTAAAAGATGACCAGCATTTTCATCTGTTATGTTCTTAACAAGTGACCTCATGCTGCTGCTGGCATTCTTTGTGCTTTCTTGTACGGAACAGAGATTTGAATGTATGCCTGTCAAGCCCTCACTTCGAGTGGAACTGAATGCTTGAATGTCACGCTGTACTTCTGCCAAGTTGTCTACTACAGCACTGATTGAAGAACAAACACGCTGAAAAAATGTTTTGTTAACCCACAGAAAGCATATCCTAGTGTTCTATGGCATATAAAGAAATTTCCTCTATGAAACAAACTTTCTTAGCACATGATGGGGGTGACCTAACTTATCAGCTGTGAATATACTGTACATTCAGGCCCAGTGGTGTTTTTTTTTTCCCACTCATATATATTCTAATAATAAAAGTGGTCAAATACAACTACCATTACAATGGTGCCAACCTAACTTCATGTCCATCATGGTCAGTTTTACCTTAGCCTCAAAATCTAGGATAATGTTGAGCAAGATGAGTGGTAACATATCCCTTGTCTGCCACATCTTAAGCTAAAGTTCCCAGACAAAAAAGAATTTCTATGCCTGTCTCAATACAGACAATTATGCTCTTAAAATCAGTAACATATTCATTGTGATATATTTTTCTAAACATCAAAGCAAGCAAAAGAACTTACAGGATAACTACATTACATCAAATTGTGAAATAAAAGCCATTTGCCCAACCATCTTTACAATTAAAATGATACGGGCTAAGGCCACACACAATCTATATTTATGTGAATATAACATGAAAGGATGAAGTTGGGTGTAAATGTGAATAAAAGCAAGGTTACTAGGTTTAGCAAGGTAGAGGGATGGGTTAGTTGAGGTGTTTCTTTAAAGAGAGAAAATTTGGAGGAAGTGGAGTTTTAGATACTTGGGAATGGGCATGGCAGCAAAAGAAACCATGGAAGTAGAAGAGAGTTATAGGATGGATGATGAGGTGAAGGTTCTGGAAGCATTGAAGAATGCATGGAAAGAGGTCGTTCTCTCGGTGGGGGGAAAAAAAAAATGAGTTGAGCACGCTTGAAGACATAGCAGTCCCAGTAATGGTGTATGGGTGTGAGGCATAGCCTACAAATGAGAATTTACAGAGGAGGGTGGATATATTGAAAATGAAATGCTTGAGGACAAAATGTGGAGTGAGGTGGTTTCATTGAGAAGTAATAAAAGGGTAGGAGAGATGTGTGGCAATTAAAAGAGTGTGGTTGAGAGCTGAAAAGGATGTTATGAAATGGTTTGGACTTACAGAGAGAATGAGTGAGGAAAGGTTGATAAGGGGGATATACATGTCAGAGGTGGAGGGGACAAGGAGAGGGGGTTAGAAAGAACAAACTGAAGATGGAATGATGGACTGAAAAATATCTTGAGTGACAGGTGTCTGAACATGCATGGGGGTGAAAGGCATGCATGAGGTAAATCGAAATGGAACGAGGTGGTACAGAGAGGTCAATGTGCTGTCAATGGACTGAACCAGGTATTGTGAAACAGCCAAGGAAACCATGGAAAGGCTGGTGGGGTCTGATTGGGGATAGGGGGATGTGGCTTCAGTGTGTTGCACAGAGAGAGAGAGAGAGAGAGAGAGAGAGAGAGAGAATGTTGACCCCAGTATACCACATTGTTCCAATTCACTCTATCGTGTGCATGCCTTTCTCCCTCATGGATGTTCAGGCCGCAATCACTCAAAATCTTTATTAAACACCATCCTTCCATTTCCAGTTTGGTTTCCCTATTCTCTTTGTTCCCTACACTTCTCTCACATATACCTGCTTTGTCAACCTTCCTCATTGACATTCTCTCCACAGGTCCAAACCATTTCAACACACTCTCCAGCTATATTAACTACACTCTTTTCAATACCATACATCTCTCTTACCCTTTCATTACTTACTCCATCAAATCACCTCATACCATATGTTGTCCTCAAACATTTAATTTCCAATATTTCTAACCTCCTCTGCACAGCCATATCTTTAGCCCATGCCTTGCATCCAAATAATATTGTTGGGAATACTATACCTTCAAACATACCCATTTTTGCCCTCCCAGATAATGACCTCTCTATCCAAATATTCTTCAGCGTTTACATAACCTTTGTCCCTTCACCTATCATATGACACACTTCTGCTTCCAATGTTCCATTTGCTGCCATGTCCAGTTCCAGGTATCTAAAACTCTTCAATTCCTCCAATCTTTCACCAATCAAACTCACACCCCAACTAACTTGCCCCTCAACCCTGCTAAACCTAATAACCCTGTTTCTATTCACAACTACTCTCAAATTCCTCCTTTCACACACTCTTCCAAACTCAGTCGCTAACTTCTCCAGTTCCTGATTCAATTCTACCACCTGTGCTGTATCATTAGTAAACAACTTTCCAAGCCCTCTCCTCCCTTACAGACTGCATATTCACCTCTCTCTCCAAGACTCTCACATTTACCTCCCTCACCATCACATACCTATTCTGATGCTCTGTACATATCTTCAACCTCTCAATCATCAATCTCCCATAAAACTTAACAGGAACACACTTATACCTCTGTAATTTGAACACCCACCTTTATCCCTCTTCCCTTTATACAATGTCACTACAACATACATTATGCCAATCCTCAGGCACCTCACCATGATCTATACATACACTGAAAATCTTAGCTAGCCAATCAACAAAAGAGTCATCCCCCCTTCTTACAAAATTCAGCTGCAATACCATCCACTACAGCCACCTTGCCACATTTCATCTTACATAAGGCTTTCACCGTCTCTTCTCTCTTCATCAAAATGCTCTCCATGCCTCATCACTTCACATACTGCCCTGACCCAAAAACCCTACATCTGCCACCCTATCATCAAACACACTCAACAGTCCTTCAAAATATTTACTCCATCTCCTTCTCACTTCATCATAACTGGTTACCACTTTTCCCTTTGCCCCCTAAACCAATGCTCCCTACTGTTCTCTTATTTTTTGCACCTTATAAACTTACTTCCAAAACATTTAATTCTCCCTAAAGTTTACTGATACTTGCTCACCCCAACTATAATTTACCTTCCTTTTCAACCCCTACATCTTCCTCTTGACCTCCTGTAACTGAAAAAAGCTACATGATAAACTGCATGTGATAAATTTGACATTTTTTGCTTACCTGAGAATGAGTTTCTGCAGATGCTATCATGCTATCCACAGCATCAAGACTAGTCTTGATGTAATTAGTATGAGCCTCCAAATGAGTGTTTAGTTGTTCTTCCAACTGAATGATGAGTCTGGACTGCTGTTGGTGGAATTTCTCACATTCTCTATCTATGGCACTTAACTGTGAATTGTAAAAGCAATTTTCAGGTTAATGAGACTTCTCTCCATGTCTGTAACATTCCTGTGAATTATAATGCCAATATGCATGGCAGATTCTATTTAAAAGAAAGTCTTAAAAGCTATACAAGTGGTCATTTCCTTCTAAACCTATCATTACAGAACACTTGCCAAACTCGAAGTCCCCTATACAAAGACAGTCAACTAGCCCTTAAGCCCTGCATGTCCAACTGGAAATAAAAACCAAGTCCATTCAAGAGTTTGCCAAGAAATGGGGCAGGTATATTGGTGCTATGTACCTGTGCAATTTACACATTGTTCAGGTACTTATTTATCAACACTGCCTTTTATTTCTACTTGACAATAAATTGTAAGTTGTATATCAATGATGACATGATAGCCAGTCTCCATGAAAGTGTGGCTTGTATGTCTAGTACCTTCATTCCTTTTTCTTTACTACAGGTGTTTACTTTTCCCATCTGTGCAGGGAAGTGTTAGGAGAAAAATGAAACCTTATTTGGCTCCTCCTCCTACTCCTAATTCTAAAAGTAATAATCTTGGCTCCTCCTCCTGCTCCTAATTCTAAAAGTAATAATCTTAACTGTATAGGATGGGTAAATTTCATTTTCCTGCTTTCACCCCTCTAAGACTTTTGTAACATACTGGAGACACATGTGTAGCATTTTTTCCCTCTATCCCCAGAGATAATACCCTAACACAGGGGTTGGAGATGCTGTTCCCGGTGGGGTGGGGTAACACCAGGAATGGATGGAAGCGAGCAAGCATATCCTTAAACACCTCGAAAATCACAATCTTCTCTCTGATCACCAGTATGGCTTCCGTAAGGCGAGATCCACTG
>JAYMFT010294957.1:0-10316 GCA_038088735.1 Panulirus argus | reverse complement strand
TAATCCAAGTGTTCAAAATTCTGAACAAGTTCGATAAAGTAAATCCCGAATATCTCTTCGAAATACAAGAAAATACAATTATCAGGACAAATTGAATAAAACTCAAAGCTAAGAGATGTAGTATGGACGTAGGAAAAAGTTTCTTATCCTATAGGAGTGTTGAGCGCTAGAATAAGCTACCGTCATCATAGTGAATGCTATACCTATAAATACCTTCAACAGTCATTTAGAAAAAATACTTGATAAATTCAGATATACTTTGAGAAAAACGCAAGAAATAAACTATATAAATGACAGCGGTAACGTGGACAGTAGAAGATTAATGAGCAGTAGCGGGGAGCCAGTGATAGCTGACAGAAAAAAAGAAAAAAAAAATAACAGACAACCCAGTCGTAAGCCAATCAGGCCTCCTGTTGTCTGTCCTCATGTCAACTCATGTAAACTCATATACAACATACTGCACGTCATGCTGTACCAGAGTATGCAGGTGTCATGCAAAACTTTGCACATTTTGCCTTGCTCCAGCATGCTAGTCACGTAATACCTCGTCAAGTCATGCATGTTGTGTCACGTAACGCCTAATTTGTTTTATGCTACGTAACATCGTGCTATGTTGTAACTCACTGTGTTACATCTAGCAATCTCATCCGTTTCTTTATAATTCTGTGTGTTCTGTGACACTCCCAGCCTTTGACATGTTACCCAGTGGCATATGATGCCCTGCCACTCAAATAATTACATAATGCCTATCATGGGACATTTCCTCCCATGTCACAGATTGTCTTGACATACCTGACTATTCTCGAACAAGCCACATGAAGCCTCACCTTGTCACGCCCTCCCATGTCATGTCATGCTGTCACACCTTGTCATGTTACGTCTTGTAATGTCACGTTTAAGTATCACACCCACCTATCTCGTTCATCCTTACCACATCATGCTGTGCCACACTGTGACAAGATGACTTTCTGTTTCATACCACTTGTACCATACTTTGGTCTTGCTTGCTTTTCTATATTAGGCGTTGCTATACAATGCCATGATAGGCCACGCTATATCCAACTATGCCCTGCTAAGTCACGCTGTGCCATAGCATACCCTGCTTGGTCCCACTGTGCTATACCATGCACTGCCAGGTCACACTGAGACATTTCATGCCCTGTTAGGTCACACTGTGCCATATCTTATCCTTCTAGGTCCCACTGTGATATACCATGCGCTGTCAGGTCACACTGAGACATATCATGCCCTGTTAGGTCACACTGTGCCATACCATGCTTTACTTGGTCACGCTGTGCCATTCCATGCCCTGCCGGAACAAATTGAGTCATGTTATGATTTGCTACGTCACACTGTGCTATATTATGCTCTGTTAGGTCTAGGTGAGCCATAACATGCCTTGTTAGTTTACACAGTGCCATCCATGTCTGCTAGGTCACGCTGTACTATGCCATGCCCTTCTAGGTCACATTGTGCCATATCAGGGCCTTCTAGGTCACCCTGCGCCAAACTATATCTTGATATGTCACAATGAGTCATACTATGCCCTTTTAGGTCACATTCTGCCATACCTTGCCCTGCTAGTCACACTGATCCACACCATGCCCTGCAAGGTCACACTGTGCCATACCACGAACTGCTAAGTCATACTGTGCCATACTATGCCCTGCTAAGTTACACTGAGCCATACCGTGACCTGTTAGGTCCCACTATGCCATACCATGCCCTACAAGGTCATATTGAACCATTCTATGCCCATTCAGGTCACATTATTCCACACGGTGTCCCGCTAGGTCACACTGCGACATACTATGCCCTGCAAGTCCACATTGTGCCATACCATGAACTGCTAAGTCACACTGTGCCATACCATTCCCTGTTAAGTCAAACTGAACCATACCATAACCTACTAGGTCACACTGTGCCATAGCATGCTCTACTAGGCCGGTCACACTGTTTCATACAATGCCTTGTAAAGTCACACTGCGACATACTATGCCCTGCAAGTTTACATTGTGCCATCCCATGAACTGCAAGGTCACACTGCCATACCATGCCCTACTAGGTCATACTGAGCTATATTGTTCCCTACTTGGTCATACTGAGCTATATTATGCCCATTTAGGTCAAACTGTGCCATACCACGCCCTGTTAAGTCACGCTGTGCCATGCCATGCACTGCTAGGTCAAACAATGACATATTATGCCCTGCTATTTCACATTGTGCCATACCATGCCATGTTAGTCACACTGAGCTACACAGTGCCATGCTAGGTCACAATGTGACATACTATGACTTGCAAGGTCACACTGCGACATATTATTCCATGCTATTTCATATTGTGCTATACCATACCCTACTCGGTCACACTGAGCCATACCATGACCTGCTAGGTCACACTGTTCCAAACCATGCACTGCTAGGTCGCACTGTGCCATATCATGCTCTGCTAGGTCACAATGTGTTATACCATACCCTACTTGGTCATACTGAGCCGTACTATGCCCATTTAGGTCACACTGTGTCGCAACATGCCATACTAGGTCAAACTGTGACATACTATGCCCAAGTATTTCACCTTGTGCCATGCCATGCCCTGCTAGGTCACACTGAGCCAGACCATGCTCTGCTAGGTAACACTGTCCTGCCAAGTCACACTGAGCCATACAATGCCCTGCTACTTCAGTCACACTGAACCATACCATGACCTGCTGAGTCATACTATCCCATACCATGCCTTGCTAAGTCACACTGTGCCAAGCCATGCCCTGCTATGTCACTCTGTGCCATATTATGCCCTTAGGTCACACTGAGGCAGTACCATTCCCAGCTAAGTTGCACTGTGCCGTATCATTTTCTGCTAATTCACACTCTACCATACCATGCCCTGCTAAGTCACACTGTGTCATATTTGCCATGCTGCGTCACACTGAATCATACAATGCCCTGCAATGTTACGCTTTGTTATACCATGCCCTGCTAGGTCACCCTGTGCCAAACCATTCCCTAATAGGTCACGCTGTGCCATATCATGCTTTTAGGTCACATTGTGCCATACCATGCCCTACTAGATCATACTGAGCCGTACATCCATTTAGGTCACGTAGTGCCAGGTCACACTGAGCCATACCATGTCCTGTTAGGTTAAAGTGTGCCATATCATGCCCTGCTAGGACACACTGATTCATACCATGAACTGATAGGTCCCACTGTGCAATACTGTGCCCTGCTAGGTCAGACCTTGCCATACCATTCCCTACTAGGTCACACTGTGCTATGCTATGCCCTACTATGTCATACTGAGCCATACTAGGCCAATTTGGATCAATTGTGGTACACGATGCCCTTTTAGGTCACATTATGCCATACCATGAACTGCTAGGTCACACTGTGCCATACTATGCTGTGCTAAGTCACACTGTGCCATACCATGACCTGCGAGGTCAAAGTTTGCCTTAACATGCCCTGCTAGGTTCACTCTGTGCCATATGGTGCTCTGCTAGGTCACATTCTGCCATGCCATGCCCTACCAGGTCATATTTTGCCTTAAACTGCTGCCCAATTAGCCTTACGTCAGTGTTGGGTAAAATGATGGAAAAAAATAATACGAGATGAAATTGTCACTATTTTAGAGGATCAAAAAATTATTTCGAAAAACCAACACGGTTTTTGGAATACTCGATCCTGTTTGAAAAATTTACTGGAAATTCTTTTAATGTTATTTATCAGAATTGGGACGAAAAGGTACTGTTTGATGTAGTATATTTACATTTCCAAAAGGCTTTCCATAAAGTACCTCACAAGAGGCTTTTACATAGACTCAAAGCACACGAAATCGGTGAAGAACCTTGTACATGGATCAGAGACTGGCTTACCGGAAGGAAGCAGCATTTAGTATTAAACGGTGAAGCCTTAGATTGGCTAGACGTAACGAGTGGTGTGCCACAGGGGTCGGTCTTAGGCCCCATTCTTTTCATAATATACATTAATAACCTAGAACTCGGTCTCATATTTTATATCTCCAAATTGGCTGACGATGCTAAACTAGGAGCTGTAAACAGGCGGGTCTGTGATATGATTCAAAGAGATTTTAACTTACTAGTAGAGTAGTCAGACAGATGGCAAATAAAGTTTAATGTAGACAAGTGTAAAGTTATGCACTTTGGAGACAAAAATATACGTTACTACTACAAACTATTTAGAAACACTCTTATTAAAGAAAAATGAAGAAAAGGACCCTGGAGTTGTCGTTATCAACAATCTGAAGTACACTAATCAGTGTCAAGCAGCAAGTAAAAAAGGCAACCAAATGTTAGTTTTCATAGCCAGGAACATAGATTACAAGACACCAGAAACGATTCTTACACGTTACAGTTCTCTAGTAAGACCACACCTACAATATGCGGTCCAGTTTTGGTCCCCAAACTATAAAAAGACGAGGAAAAATTAGGGCAAGCAGAAAGACGGGCGACAAAATTGATCCCATTCCTCAGAAATTTGGCATACGAAGAGAGGCTATAACGTTTGGATCTCTTCTCCCTTATAAAACGTAGACTTCGTGGCGACTTAATCCAAGTGTTCAAAATTCTGAACAAGTTCGATAAAGTAAATCCCGAATATCTCTTCGAAATACAAGAAAATACAGTTACCAGGACAAACGGAATGAAACTTAAAGCTAAAAGATGTAGTACGGACGTGGGGAAAAGTTTCTTTTCCTATAGGTGTGCTGAGCACTGGAATAAATTACCGTCAGACGTGCTGAATGCTAAAACTATAAATACCTTCAAAAGTCGTTTAGACAAATGCTTTATGAATTCAGGTATACTCTCAGAAAAACGCCAGAAATATCTTAACAGACAACCCAGTCGTAGGCCAATCAGGCCTCCTGTTGTCTGTCTTTCTCATGTAAACTCATGTAAATTCATTCTGCCGTACTAGGTCATACTTTGCCATACCATGCCCTACTAGGTCTAAGTGAGGCATACTATGCCTATTTAGTTCACATTGTGCTGCATCATGCCCTCCAAGGTCAACTGCGACATACTATAACCAACTAGGTCCCATTATGCCATACTATGCCCTGCTAGGTCACGCTTTAACATATTATGTCCTGCCATTTCACATTGCGCCATACTCTGCTGTACAATGCCCTGCTAAGTCACACTGAGCCATACAATGACCTGCTGAATTACACTTTGCCATACCAACCCTGTTAAGTCACGCTGTGCCATACCATGCCCTGCTAGGTCACACTGTGCCAAACCATGCCCTACTAGGTCATACTGATCCAAACTATGCCCATTTACGTCACACTGTGTCACAACATGCCATACTAGGTCACAGTGTTAGATACTATGGCCTGCAAGGTCACATTTTGCCATACCATGAACTGCTAGGTCATACTGTACCAAACTATGACCTTTTAGGTCACACTGTACCATACCATATCCTGCTAAGTCACTTTGTACCAAACTATGCCTTGGGTCACACTGTGCCAGATCATGCCCTTAGGTTACATTGTGCCATACCATGCCCCGTTAAGTCACACTGTGTTATACCATACCCTGCCAGATCACACTGGACCATGCAATGCCCGCCTAAGTCAAACTGTGCCGAACCATGCCCTACTTGGTCACACTGTGCCATACCATGCCCTACTAGGTCACACTGCGACATACTATGACCTGCTTGGTCACACTGTGCCATACCATGCCCTGCTATTTCACATTGTGCCACACCATGCCCTGCTAGGTTACGTTACGACATACAATGCCCTGCTATTTCACATTGTGCCATGCCATACCGTGCTAGGTCACACTGAGCCACAACATGTCTTGCTAGGTCAAACTGTGCCATATCATACCCTTCTAGGTCACACTAAGCCATACCATGACCTGATATGTCACGCTGTTTCATGCTATGCCCTGCTAGGTCAAGCTGTGCTATATCACGCCAAATAGGTCACACAGTGCCAGGCTATGCCCATCTAGGTCATACTAAGCCATACTAGGCTCATTTAAATCACATTGTGCCACACGATACCCTGCTAGGTCACACTGCAACATGCTGTGCCCTGCCAGGTCACATTGTGCCGTACCATGAACTACTGGGTCACACTGTGTTGTACCATGGTCTGCTTAGTCACATTCTACTACACCATGCCCTGCTAAGTCACAGTGAGCCATACCATGACCAGTTAAGCCACACTGTGCCATACCATGCCGTGCTAGGTCACACTGTGCCATATGATGCCCTGCTAGGTCACACTGTGCCAAACCATGCCCTGCTTGGTTACACTGTGCCATACCATGCCGTGCTAGGTCACCCTGTGCCAAACCATTCCCTAAAAGGTCACGCTGTACCATATCATGCTCTTAGGTCACATTGTGCCATGCCATGTCTGTGCCATACCAAACCCTACTAGATCATAATGAGCCACACCATGCCCAGCTAAATCACACTATGCCAAAGCATGTCCTGCTAGGTCACATTGTGTCATATTATGCGCTGCTAGAACACACTGACCCATACCATGACCTGATAGGTCCCACTGTGCTATACTATACCCTGCTAGGTCACACTGTGCTATATCATGCCTTGCTAGGTCACAGTGTCACTTACCATGTCCTACTAAGTCCTACCGAACCATACTATGCTCATTTAGGTCACATTGTGTCTCACCATGCCCTGCTAAGTCACTGTTAGATACTACGCCTGCTAGGAAACATTATGTAATATCGTGCACTGTTGTGTAATATCGTGTACTGTGCCCTTTCTTGCCATGCTAAATCACACTGAGCCATACCATGACCTGCTGGGCCACATACCGTGCTAGGTCACACTGTGCCATATGATGCCCTACTAGGTCAGAATGTTCCATACCATGCATAGTAAGGTCTCACTGTGCCATACCATGCCCTACTAGATCGTACTCTGCCATACCATGCCCTGCTAAGTCACACTGAGCCATACCATGACATGCAAAGTCACATTTTGCCATACCATGCCCTGCAAGGTCACACTGTGCCAAACCATGCCCTACTAGGTCATACTGAGCCAAACTATGCCCATTTAGGTCACATTTTGTCAAACAATGCCTTACTAGGTCACAGTGTTAGATAATATGACCTGCAAGTCATGCCATGCCATGAACTGATAAGTCATACTGTACCAAACTATGCCCTGCTTAGCCACACTGTGCCATACCATATCCTGCAAAGTCACATTGTGCCAAACCCTGCCTTGCAAGGTTACACTGTGCCAGATCATGCACCTTAGGTCACATTGTGCCATACCATGCCCAGTTAAGTCTCTTTGTGTCATACCATACCCTGCTAGATCACACTGAGCCATGCAATGCCCGCCTAAGTCAAACTGTGTCGAACCATGCCCTAGGTCGCACTGTGCCATACCATGCCGTAGTAGGTCATACTGAGCCGTACTATGCACATTTAGTTCACATTTTGCCACACCATGACCTACTAGGTCACACTGCGACATACTATGACCTGCTTGGTCACATTGCGCCATACCATGTCATGTTAGATCACACTACGATATACTATGCTCTCGATTACATATTGTGCCACACTGTTCCCTGCTAGGTCACTTTGAGCCACACCATGTCCTGCTTGGTCACACTGTGCCATATCATGCCCTGCTAGGTCACACTGAGTCACACCATGTCCTGCTAGGTCAAACTGTGCCATACTATGCCCTGCTAGGTCAAACTGTACCATACCGTGCCCAAGTAGGTCACACTGTACCAGACCGTGCTCAGCTAGGTCATACTAAGCCATACTAGGCAATTTAGATCACATTGTGCCACACGATACCCTACTATGTCACACTGCGACATGCTATGCCCTGCCAGGTCACATTGTGCCTTACGATGCCCTGTTAGGTCACACTGTGACATACTATGCTTGGCTAGGTCCTACTGAGCCATACTATGGCCATTTAGGTTGCATTATGTCACACTATGCCCTGCTAAGTCACACTGTTAGATATTATTCCCTGCTAGGTCACATTGTGCCATACCGTGAACTCATAGGTTTTACTGTGCAATACCTCTCCCTGTTAAGTCACACAGAGCCATACCATGATCTGCTTGGTCATACTCTGCCAGATCATGCCATTAGGTCACATTGTGTCATACCATGCCATGTTAAGTCACACTGTGTCATACCATACCGTGCTAGATCACATTGAGCCATACCATGCCCATCTAAGTCATCCTGTGCCAAACCATGTCCTGCTAGGTCATACTCTGCTACACTATGTCCTGCAAAGTCACACTGAGCCATACCATGACCTGCTAAGTCACACTGTGCCATACCATGCCGTGCAAGGTCACACTGTGCCATATGATGCCCTACTGGGTCAAAATGTGCCATACCATGCCTAGCTAGGTCGCACTGTACCAGCCCATGCCCTGCTAGGTCACACTGTGCCATTCCATGACCTGCTAGATCACACTAAGTCACACTGGGACATACCATGATCTGCTTGGTCACACTCTGTTAGATCATGCCATTAGGTCACATTGTGTCATAACCATGCCATCTTAAGTCCCACTGTGTCATACCATACCCTGCTAGATCACGCTGAGCCATGCTATGTCCGCCTAAGGGAAAGTGTGTCAAACCATTCCCTGCTTGGTCACACTGCGACATAACATGCTCTACTACGTCATACTAAGCCGTACTATGCACATTTAGCTCACATTCTGCCACACCAAGCCCAACTAGGTCACACTGCGACATACTATGACCTGCTTGGTCACATTGTGCCATACCATGTCCTGTTAAATCACATTACGACATACTATGCCCTTCTATTATATATTGTGCCACACCATGCCTTGCTAGGTCACGTTGAGCCACGCCATGTCCTGCTAGGTCAAACTGAGCCATACCATGCCCAGGTAGGTCACAATGTACAAGAACATGCCCAACTAAGTCAAACTAAGCCATACTAGGCAAATTTAGATCGCATTGTGACACACGATACTCTGCTAGGTCACATTGCGACATGCTATGCCCTGCCAGGCCACATTGTGAAATACCATGAACTGCTGGGTCAAACTGTCCCGTACCACTGCCTGGTAAGTCACACTGAGTCATAGCATGACCTGCTAGGTCACACTGAGCCACATCATGCACTACTAGGTGACACTGTGCCATACCGTGCTATACCATGACCTGCTAGGTCATACTGAGCCATATCATGACCTGCAAGGTCACTCTGTGCCATGCTGTGCCCTTCTAGGTCACATTATGCCATACTATGCGCTGCTAGGTCACACTGTGCCATACCATGCCCTGCTAGGCCACACTGCGACATACTTTGCCTTACTAGGTCCTACTGAGTTATACTATGGCCATTTAGGTCGCATTGTGTCACATCATGCTTTACTAAGTCACGCTGTTGGATACTGTTCCCTGCTAGGTCTCATTGTGCCATACCGTCAATTCTTAGGTCACACTGTGCCATACCTTGCCCTGTTAAGTCACACTGAGCCATACCATGATCTGCTTGGTCACGCTCTACCAGATCATGCCATTAGGTCACATTGTGTCATACCATGCCATGTTAAGTCACACTGTGTCATACCATACCCTACTAGATCACATTGAGCCATGCCATGCCCCCCTAAGTCGACAAGTGCCATACCATTCTGTGCTAGGTCACACTGTGCCATATGATGCCCTACTAGGTTACAATGTGCCATACCACGCCTAGTTACGTAGCATTATGCCGTACCATGAATTGCTAGGTCATACTCTGCCACACCATGTCCTGCAAAGTCACACTGAGCCCTACCATGATATGCAAAGTCACACTGTGCTATACCATGCCGTGCTAGGTCACACTGTGTCATATGATGCCCTACTAGGTCAAAATGTGCCATACTATGCCTAGTTAGGTCGCACTGTGCCATACCATGCCCTGCTAGGTCACACTGTGCCATATCATGCTCTCCTAGGTCACACTGAGCCGTACTAAGACCTGCTAGGTCATGTAATGCCATACCATGCCGTGCTCGGTCACACTGTGCCATACCATGAACTGCTAGATCACACTGTGCCATACTATACCCTGCTAGGTCACAGTATGCCAAACCATGCCCTGCAAGGTCACACTATGTCAGATCATGCACTTAGGTCACATTGTGTCATATCATACCCTACTAGATCACACAGAGCCATGACATGCGCACCCAAGTCAACGTTTGCCAATGACATAGAGCAAATTATCTCCCACCCTACCCATATACCTGATCGCTATGACCATTCTCCTAATATTCTGGATT
>JAYMFT010294946.1:0-10316 GCA_038088735.1 Panulirus argus | reverse complement strand
TGTTCCCTCCACCTCTGAAACATATATCCTCTTTGTCAACCTTTCCTCACTCATTTGTTCCATATGTCCAAACCATTACAACACACCCTCTTCTGCTCTATCAACCACACTCTTTTTATTACCACACATCTCTCTTACCCTTATATTAATTACTCAATCAAACCATCTCATGCCACATATTTTCCTTAAACATTTAATTTCCAACACATCCCCTCTCCTCCTTTACAACTCTGTCTATAGCCCATGCCTCGCAACCATATAATATTGTGTGAACTAGTATTCCTTCAAACATATCCATTTTTGCTCTCCAAGATAATGTTCTCTCCTTGCACACTTTCTTCATTGCTCCCAGAACCTTTGCCCCCTCCCCTACCCTATGACTCACTTCCACTTCCATGGTTCCATTTGCTACCAAGTCCACTCCCATATATCTAAAACACTTCACTTCCTCCAATTTTTCCCCATTCTTTCATGCATACTCACCATTTCCCACATGAGCGAGTTAGTATCAAGAACAAATTATAGAGCCATTGTGGGAAAAATCCCCTCTTGGTTCCTTACTCTGATCTTTCTTTAGGAAAGTAGTACTGGAAGGGAAGATTTCCAGTCATCTGCTTCTGCCCCTCTTAGTTGCTTTCGTTGACATGCGGGGAATATGTGAGCAATATTAGGTTTAACCATGGCAGAGGACAGGTAAGTTGTGATGTGAGTTTGAATGGAGAAACCTTAGACCAAGTGCAGTGTTTTAGATACATGGCAGCAAATGGAACCATGGAAGTGAGTCACAGAGTGGATGAGGGGGCAGTGGTTCTTGGAGCACCGATGAATATCTGGAAAGAGAGATCATTATCTGTGGGGGCAAAAATGGGTATGTTTGAAGGTATAGTAGTTTCACTGATGTATGGATGTGAAGAATGGGCTGTTTATGAGAATGTGCAGAGAAGGGTGGATGTGTTGGAAATGTAATGTTTTAGGACAATATGTTAAGGGTAAGAGAGAGGTTTGTTAAATAGATGAGTGCAGTTGAAAGAGCTGAAGAGGGTGTGCTGAAATTATTTCATAGTATGGAGAGAGAATGGATGAGGAGAGGTTAACAAAGGGGATGTATGTGTCACAGAAGTGGAGGAGAAAAGGAGAAGATGGAGACCAAACTGGAGATGGAGGATTGGGGTAAAAAAGATTTTGAATGATTGGGGCCTGACTGTGCAAAGGGGTAAAAGGTCTGCCAGGGATAGAGTGAACTAGAGGAATAAGGCATACAGGGGTGCAACATGCTGTTAGTGGACTGAACCAGGGTATTTGAAGTGGCCAGGGGAAACCGTGGAAAGGTCTGTGGGGCCTGGTTATGGAGAGAGGTTTATGGCTTTGTGGAATTGCACACGACAGTTTGAGAATGGATGTGAGTGAATATGGCATGTCTTCATCTGTTCCTTGTTTTACCTCACTAATTTGGGAAACAGTGGACAAGTATGAAAGAAAGAAAGAAAAGATATAGCATTAATGAAATGACCTTGGTTATGGCATTCATTTGTCTTTGCTATCTCATCTGACATAAAACATAACAGAAAATTGATAGTTCAGTCCTTCTGGCAAGTCATTTGCATAAGTCAAAAAGATCAGTGGTTTTAAGACCATGCCCTGTTGCATGCCACTGTTGACCTTGACCTGTTTAGCAAAGGCTTTTCTTAAATGTGTTTTTTTGTTCCGTTCCACAAATGTATCTCTAAATTCATTAAAAGATTTTCACTTTTATATGTACCCGCTTAAAGGTCCAGCTGCTTTACCAACCTCTTGTGTAGCATAGTGTCAAATGCTTTTTGGCAGTCTAGGAGCAAGCATTCTATCTGTCCATCTCTTGTCTGAATTGGGGGTCACTGTTTTGTAGAATAGAATATCTTATAGAATTCTGCAGTAGATTTATTACACATGGCACCTTTCCCTGAATTCATGTGTCTCACTTGTGGTAGGTAGTTCCTGCTCTGCAAGTAATCATCTATTTGCTTTTTTGATTACCCTATATTTTTCTGCATTTTACATACCACACTCCCCAGAGAGGCTGGTGTGTAGCTCATTCCAACTTCTTAAACTTCTTTCCTAAGAACAGGCACAATATTTACCTCTTTCCACCCTCTTGGACCTCCCAGAAACAAAATGAATGATATTTCAAATGCTTGTTTTATCAATCTTCTTGTGTGTGTCTCAGCTTGCCTTCACTTAGTTTCCTCACCTTCCAACTCGTTAAAATTACTATTCATATATTGTTATATGGGCAAGCCTTGTGATTTCTTCTCTTATTATCTGCATTTTTTTCCAAAATGCTGATATATCAGCACATGCAACACCAGGGTTTGTAAAGTCATGTTTCCTTCTTTATTTTTCATCAGTCCATGAAAGATTATTAGATCTCTTCCTCTATAAGACTTCACACTGTTCCAGTTTTTGCTCTCTGATTGGAGATCACTGACTTATTTTATTGCTATTGTAGATCATCATATGTTCAGCTTGTCAAGTTACTGAACCAATAATGGTCTTTCCATTATAACCTCTATAACTTTTCTTTTTCCTAAATCCCACATGTTCACTCTCTAATAAAGATTTGTTCTGTAATCCACCTTTGATATTTATTTCATGAAAAATATGAACATTAGATTACCTAGCTTTAAATGGTCTTGTGTCTTCTGCTTTAGCTTTATTCAGTGGAATGTACATAGATCAGTCCCAGAAATATCCATCCTGTTTAATTCCTAATATAGTGTGTGATTTAATTTGCTGCAATTGAAATTCCTGTAGGATATTCCCTGCTAAGCCCACATAGGAATTCTTTGTTTGTCATTTAATACAGTATAGTGCAAGGTAGTGTGGTGTAATTTATTTGTTATATATTCTTATAAGCTGAAGTAATTCAGTACTTTAGATAAAATGAGAATGCAATCCCTTGTTTTCAGCTGTTCCCAGTTATTTCATCATTTGGTGCCACAGGCCTTCTGGTTGAGTATGAGGACATGTTTCCCTATCATGGCAAAGTGGCGCATTTGCAAGCGCCTCATGCCTATACGCCTGAAGACATCGCTCACTTACACACCATTGCAGCGGAGAACAATCTCATCATTATACCCTTGGTTCAGACTTTTGGGCATTTTGAGGTGGGTTTTTGAAGTTCAAATATGTTTTTCATGTTTATTTACTAAATATTGTGGTTATGGTTTGTGACTTCATATCCCAACAGTTTGATGTAGTCTTGACAATGACTTGCAAAGCAAGAGTGGAACAGTTTTAATGAAATATTTATGAAAAAGTAATGATTTTCCTGAAACCAAGTAAACTTTATTCATTTATAGTAATGGTTAATGAACTAATACCATGAATGCAATGATAAATGAGTCATTTATGGCATTCAATTTTCATTTAATTCCCTTTTTTTTCCTATATACAGTATGATCAGTCCCCCAGCTACACAAAGATTTCATATGTAAAGTTGTAACAGTGTTTCAGGCAACTATTTTATCCAGTGTATTTCAGGCAACTGTCTTGACCAGTGTATTAGTGTTAAAGTTTTACATCTTTTCCAGAAGTAACTGAATATTCATATTCATATAGAGCTTCTTAACATCTCAGATGACCAAAGAATCAACTTGGCACACTGAAATTATGTTTTTGAAAGCAGAGACCTTTTGTTTCTTAGGCAGTATCCCTTTAGCACAAGACATTCTAGAGGATATCTATAGGAAAATCAAGGTAAGGGCATTTCATCACAGTATTTCAGGTAAGGAAGCACTGGTCTTTCTCTCATTGCTAACCAGTTGGTCATGATTGTAGCAGTTAGCTTGCTTCAGGCTAACCCTCAGCCAATCAGAGATGGCTGCAAAGATGATGTCATTGACCTGTTTAGTCTCAGCCACTAGCAGCTTAGAATTTACAGACTACAGTCACAGTTGCTACAGAAAAAGGTTTTTCAAAAATAGACAAAGCAGGGCAAGAAAATATGCTTGTGGAGAAACTGCTTTGGGGTGAAAAGGTTTGTCAGGTTTAAGAATGTACAGTTCTCTCCTTTGCGGCCCATCCTGCAAGCAGGAGAATACACCCACACCAGTTTAAAGAGTGATATATTACAAGGAAAGGTAAAAGGCTTGTCCACCTTAGAGAACATTTAAGTTTTTAAAACAGTGGATGACATAAAAAGAACAGTTCTTGGAGAGATTTAGGGATAGAGCTATCTGAGGACAAAAAATGAAATTAAGCAAGAAACTTGTTAAAAAGATGTAAAGAAGTACTTTTATAGTGTGAGAGTGGTGCATGAGTGGATTGAAATAACTGAGGATATGGTTAATGCAGACAAGACATATGAGTTCAAAAAGTTGTATGGCATAAATGAATGTTCAAGAGATGGGGGTCCCATGAGTGTAAAACTCCCTACCCATACAGTACAAATAAGTAATCACACAAAGAAGGAGGGTTTAGAGAAAAACTTTCTGATAAGTAAAAGCCTGAATCCAAATATAAGCAACTTCATTGGTGATTCAGAGGCACACTGGAAATTGTCTCTCCAGATGGAGGAATCCTGAGAGCTGTGTAGGGTAGATTCACAACAGCTAAGCAAAGGCATCATCTGTACTTGAGTGCCAGACCACTTTTCTTTATCTCCACTAACAGGTAGTACCTTAGGAAGGCTAAGGCAGAGGTCATCATCCTTATATCATGTATTCTTGTGTAAATCTCAGGTTAAGCCAATGAAATGGGCATCTTAACCCTTTAGATGCAACCGTCTTCTTAGTTCGATGAAAATTTTCCTGAACAACGATTGAGTGTGATGCTCAACTATAATCTACTTCCATCAGAATATGCTTTTCCTTACCCCAGCAATCTTCCTTTTTCTCTCAACTCTGCAGTGAATATCAGAACCTAGAAAATGCTGCAATCTCCAGATGCTCGTGGTAAGCAGAGTGTAAAAAAAATCAATAGTCATCTGTAACCCACCCAGTCATTTTCCCATATATAAAGTAAGTTATGGATATCATAACATTAGAAATTAGATTCCAAGATCTGAGATTGGCATCCTGCAAAGAAGAAAATAAAAAGGTATTATTGAGGAGTATAGTATAGCCGAAGGAGTCTCAGGAAACAAGGTTGTTTTCTCCATTTTGGGCTACCAGTATTAACCCTTTTTAGAATGTGGCAAATTTACGGGCTGGGGTTTAGTAGATTATGGCTTTTTTTCATAATTGTTTGCCATTCCCCATGTTAGCAAGGTAGTGCCAGGATCATATGAAGAAAGATTTCATTTGCTCACATTCATTTTCTTGCTGTCATGTGTAATGCACTGAAACCATAGCCACCTATCCACAACCAGCTCCCACAGACCTTTCAATAGTTTCCCCTAGCTGCTTCATATGCCCTGGTTCAGGCCATTGCCAGTATGTTTTCTCTTCTGTACCACATGGCTCCAGTTCATTCTATCCCATACACCCATTTCTCCCTCTTGCATGTTCATCTCATGATCACTTTAAATGTTTTTTCGCTCCATCCTTTCATATCCAGTTTGGTCTTTCCCTTCTCCTTGTCCCCTCCACTTCTGACATACATTCTCTTTGTCAACCTCCTCTCACTCATTCTCTTCATATGTCCAAACCATTTCAGCACACCCTCTTTATCTGTCTCTGCCGCACTCTTCTAACTACCACACTTCTCTCCTACCTTTTTATTACTTACTTGACTTGATCAAACTACCTCACACCATATACTGTCCTCAAACAATTTATTTCCAGTATATCCACCTCAGCACATCATCATATGTATCCCATGCCTCACATCCATATAACATTGTTAGGACTGCTGTACCTTCAGACATAACCATTTTTGCCCTTCCGGTAAATGAACTTTCCTTCCACAGATTCTTCAGTGCTCCCAGAGCAATCATCCCCTCACCCACCTTATGACTCACTTTTACATCCATGATTCTATTTGCTCTCATGTCCACATCCAGGTATCTAAAACCTAAAACATTTTGCTTCCTCTAAATTTTCTTCATTCAAACTCACACCCTAAGTAACCTGTCCTCTGCCCTGCTAAACCTAATAACCTTTATTTTATTCACATTCACTTTCAGTTTTCTTCTTTCATGCCTATTTCCATGCTTGGCCACCAACTCATCAGTTTCTCACTCAAATCTGCCACCAGTAGCATATCAACAGCAAGCAACAACATCCCAGGCCCCCCCTGTCACCCCCTACAAATTACATATTCACCTGTTTCTGCAAGACCCTTGCATGTGCCTCCCTCACCAACTTAACCATAAGCACAACTTATCTATAAGCATATTAAACAGCCATGATGATATCACACATTCTTGCTGCAGAGCAACCACTACTTGGAACCACTCACTCTCCTCTCTTCCTACTCATACACATACCTTACCCTCTTGGTTAAAACTTCTTACTGATTCTAGTAGCTTTCCTCCTACACCATTTATTCATAAGATCTTCCACAAGGCATCTCTATCAACTGTGTCATATTCTTTCTCCAAATCCATAAATGCTACACTCAAATCCTTTTGTTTCTCTTAAGCATTTTTCATACACATTCTTTAAAGCAACTATCTGATCCACACTTCTTCTTCATTCAAATTCACACCCAAAGTAACCTGTCACTCTGCCCTGCTAAACCTAGTCACATTTATTTTATTCACATTTACACTCAATTTTCTTCTTTCACACATTTTTCCATGCTTGGTCACTAACTTATCAGTTTCTCACTCAAACCTGCCACCAATAGTATATCAAGAGCAAACATCAACATCTGAGGCCCCCTCACTCCCTACAAACTACATACTCACCTGTTTCTGCAAGACCCTTGCATTTGCCTCCCTCATCAACCTATGCATAAGCAAATTAAACAGTCATGGTGATATCACACACTTTTGCTGCAGAGCAACCTCCACATGGAACCACTCACTCTCCTCTCTTCCTACTCATACACATGCCTTACACTCTTGGTTAAAACTTCTTAATAATTCAGATAGCTTTCCTCCTACACCATATATTTGTAAGATCTTCCACAAGGCATCTCTATCAACTATATCATATGATTTATCCAAACCCATAAATGCTACACACAAATACTAATCCTTTTTTTTCTCGTGTATTTTTCATACACGTTCTTTAAAGCAAACATCTGAATCTGATCCACACATCATCTACCACACCTGAAACCACATTGTTCCTCCCCAGTCTGACATATACTTTTGGGCTGTTTTTAGCACCTAAGTTTTAAATGGACAAATGTGGTATAGATAATGAAAAAGATGCCAAACATCATTATTATCTCGATTAAATGCCCCCTGGCAGAGCTGGCCAGTGTTATCAAGCATTTATTTCCCATGTAGGAATTCTTTAAAGCAAACACCAGGTCCACACATCTACCACTCTTGAAACCACATTGTTCCTCCCCAGCCTTACATATATTCATGCACTGTATTTTTCACTTAAGTTTTAAATGGATGAATGTGGTATGGGGCATTAGAAGCTGCCACACATCATTATCATCTTGATTAAATGTCCTCTGGTAGAATATGCCAATTTTGCAAAGCAATTTTTTACCATGGAAGAATTATAGTGCCTACACACAACCAATGTTCACCAAAGCCTCATTATATTTCACTTGTGCAAGAGACAATCTTACTGTAATGGAATATATTGTATATGATTAAGAACTTGAACTTTACAGTGATGGAGAGGATCCACAAACTTATATGATAAGAATGATAATTGCTCTAAGTCTTAGGATATGATTAATGAGTCTCAGGACAATAGCAAGGTTGAGGGTATGATTAATGAGTCTAAGGACAATAGCATGGTTGAGAAGACAGTGCTTTGCCCTGTGTGTGTGTGTGTGTGTGTGTGTGTGTGTGTGGATGAATGAAGTGATGTGCATTAGAAGTGGGTTCAGAATGAAAATTATGCCTCCATATTATTGGGTTTTTATGTCACAGCATTAGGAGTCTGAGCTGCATGTTCAGTATGGAGAATGATAGTGCCAGTGTCTATTTTGATTTTCTGTTTTCATTTTGTTCAGAACTGAAGAATATAATGTATTTTTGACCGAAGTAGATAGTACCATATGCAGTTGTAAAAGATGCGGAGCTTGCGAGAATCACTTTAAGTTGTAAACGGAAAAATACAAAGTTGATCAAAGTCATCATTGGAGTACTGACCCTCTTCTCCACATGGTTATATATGGCAAAACTATGTCACATGACTGCCACATCCTTTTCCTCTAGCACTGAAGTTATAGATGATGATATTGGGAGGGAAGGATATAAACTTTTCAAATTAAGGCATGTTTCATTTGATCTGACACAGAAATTTGATTTTTTTTTATCCATATTGAAGTTTGGTGACTAATGAATACATATAACAATATGTCAAAAAGTGTAAATAAAATAGGGTTAGCTATAAGTATGTGGATTGTGAAATTATACAACTTAGTGAACGTACTTCAATGTGATTATTGGCATATGCAAAGTGAAATTATCTTAATGCTGAATATATTGTATATTACTATACTAGTACAAAGAATGAGAGTAAATATTAGCAATAAATCAGTTGCAAGGACAATATATTGTGAAAATTCCTATCAGTGCAAGAATGATTGAGTGTAATGATCACAATAAGCAATGTGAATATTCTTTATATCTCTTTTTCTCTTTCTAAATATGCCTGGTACAGTGCTTACACAAAAACATATTACTGCATGGCACTATTTGGCATCTGTTTGTTAGCTCTCTTGCCTGACTTGGCTAGGATCCTGCCTTTCTCTTAGGAAGACATCTTATGACTTTTGTGGCAAAGTCAGCTAACTGACCTGAACATCTACAGTAAGTTCAAGATCACCATAGTGGACTGGCTGACCTCTTACAGGAAGAATAGAAGGGGGGGGAAGTCATGTATGAATTACAACAACAGACGAACAGTAGAACACATTATTATCAACTGCAAATTTTATGAAGAACAAGCCATCAGTAGATATAGTATTTCACCCCAAAAAAATGTCATATTGAGTATGAAAAATTTATTACACAATAACACTGATAAGGTGATTTGAAATGGTGAACAGATTGTGGAGTTGTATGCTGAAAAAGAACTTGTGATTGGGAAAACCAGGTTTAAAAAAAGGGACATACACAAGTATACATGGATGGGTAGGAAAGATGGTTAGCAGGCATTACTGGATTACATACTAATTGACAGGTGAGCAAAAGAGAGACTTGGATGTGAATGTGCTGAGAATGGCAACTATTAGGATGTTTGATCATTACCTGGTGGGGGGAAGGGTGAAGATTTGTAGAGACTATTCAGAAAAGAGGAAATTAAATGGGAGAGAAGAGGGTGGTAGAAGAAAGTGAGCATGGGAAAAAGATATGTGTGAAGAAACATCTGGAGAAATTTAGTGTAGAATGACAAAAATGAGAGTAAATGAAACTAGAGGAGTAGGTGAAGTATGGGAGATATTTAAGGAAGTAATGCTAGCATGTATGAGGGAAGTGTGTTGCATGCATGAAGGTGGGATGTGGGCAGGTGAGAATAGGTAGTGAGTGGTGGGATGACAAAGTAAAGTTGCTAGTGGAAGAGAAAGGAGGGATGTAAGAGGGGAACTTTTAGGGAAAGAGTTCAAGTGATAGGGAGATGTACAAGAGAAAGTGGTGGGAGGTCAAGAGGAATGTGCAGGGGCTGAAAAAGAGTGCAAATGAAAGCTGGGATGAGCAAGTATCAGCAAACTTCAGGGAGGATCAGATGTTTTGGAAGGAGGTAAATGGTGTGAGAAAGACAAGATGATCAAATGGGAACATTGGTGAAGGATACAAATGGGGAAGTGACAGAAGGCAGTGGTAAAGAGAAGAGGAGTTAGAGTGAGTATTTTGAAGGATTGTTGATTGTGTTTGATGATAGAGTGGCAGATGTAGGGTGTTTGGTTTGGGGAGATATGCAAAGTGAGAGAGTCATGGCAATGGTTTGATGAAAAGAGAAGAGGTTCTAAAGCCCTGCAAAAGATAAAGTTTTGCAAGGTGGCTGCAGTGGATGACTTTGCAACTGATTTTTTTAAGAAAGAGGATGACTATGTTGTTGATTTATTAGTTATGATTTTCAGCGTATGTATGGATCATGATGAAGTGCCTGAAGATTGGAGGAATGTATTTATAGTACCAGTGTGTAAAGGCACGTGGGAAAAAGTGAGAGTAAATTTTTCTTTTTTTTTTATGTTGAAGGCTCCAGTTACGGACAAAAGTCCACATCAAGGCCGGGCCCTAATTGAAATATAGAGAG
>JAYMFT010294935.1:0-10316 GCA_038088735.1 Panulirus argus | reverse complement strand
GTGTGTGTGTGTGTGTGTGTGTATGTGTGTGTGTGTGTGTGTGTGTGTGTGTGTGTGTGTGTGTGTGTGTGTGTGAGGCTAGGGATCAATGAGAAGTACTGGATTATACACTAACTGACTAAGGGAAGGACGGAGACGCTCTTGGTTGGGAATATGCGGTGAGATGTGCATAGCTGAAGGGATGTCTGGTCACTTCCTGGTGGAGGCGAATGTGAAAGTTTTTAGAAGATTAAGAAAAAGAAGAAATGACATGGGTGGGAAGAGGGTGGTGAAAGTTAGTGAGCTACAAAAAGAGGACTTGTGCCATGATACCAGGAGAGATTGGGTGATGACTGGTAAAACGAGAGAAGAAACGAATCTCGGGGAGTGGGCGAGGAATGGACGGTAGTTAAGGGAAGCATTGCTTAAACTTGTACATGAGGTGTGTGGCATGCAGGAGGTGGGACGTGGGCGTTTCATGAAGAGCGAGTGGTGGGATGAGGAAACTAAGTTGCTTGTGAAAGAGGAGAGATGTGTAGGGACGATACCAGTAGGGAAGGAGTGCGAGTGATTGAGAGATGTACAAGAGAAAACGGCTGAAGTTCAAGAGGAAGGTTCAACGGTTGGAAAATTAAGAAAACGAGATAAGGGGTGAGAGAGTATCGGCAAAAAGAAAAAAAAATAAAACATCTAGGAAGGAGCTGAGTAGCATGAGAAGAACAAGAGGGAAAATGTGAGCATCAGTGAGGGGGAGGAGATGAGGACGTGGTAACAGGCACAGGAGAGGTAAATAAAAGATGGGGCGAGTATTATGAAGGTCTGTTGAATGTACCAGATGATAGGGTGGCAGATGTGGAGTGTTTGGGAGGTGTACGTATACACAGCGAAAGGGTCATAGTGAAAAGAGAAGAGGTGGTGAAAGTCTTGTGTAAGATGAAGTGTGGCAAAGCTGCTGGAGTGAATGAGATTGCAGTTGAATTTCTCAAGAAATGGGTGACAGTGCTGTTGATTGGTCGGTCAAGATTTTCAGTGTATGAATAGCTCAAGACGAAGTGCCTGAGGAGGAGCAGAATGTCTGTATGGCGCCACTGAATAAAAAATACGAACATTGGCGTCCGCACAGACTGTGTTGACAGGAACCTCAGCAGTATATCTCGGTGATATACGTCTGCTTCCTTCATCCTTGTGTGCCCAGAGGCTAGTGGATCGTCGGCTGTCGAATAAGGTATCTTTGCAGACCCCAGCGAGCACTGTTGACGGCGCGTGGTTAATAATTTCACGTGGTATGCACGTGTGAATACTGGGCTTCGACAGAAACTCATCTAAATCGACCGATGTTCCAGGGATAAGCGCTCACTCGCTTCACTCAATCGATCGCGGTCGTCGGGAACTACGAGAATGGCCAATCACCAATCCCGTGTCTTACGTGTGTAGATACAGAGGTTGAAACGCTTATCGAGCCCCAAAGAGAAATTCAGTGATGATGTTCTACTTGGCTTTGCTATCCTTTCCTTCTACCGCTTAAAAGGGGTCTGCATTCTTTCTTTTTTTCTTCTTTTTAAGGCCAGACCACCTCGCTTGGACCTTGGGTCTGCATGGTCTGTGCATCTACGTAACACTCGAGGGAGAAAGGACACTGATACAGCCAATGAGAGTGATTAATCAGCAACAAACGAAAGGGAACAAACGGGAGGGAAAAACTGTCGATGACCGGCAAAACACACCCCAAGCCAAAACAGAAAAATGGTTCCATCAACGGAGTTTTGAGAGATTTTAAGACGCAAAAAAACGAGAGGGATGAGATCGTCCTGACAGAGAAAATGATGATGAACACCTGACTTCATCAGTTTAGTTCAACCATCGGTGTTACATTAAGCCTCATGTATCATGCGTGTTATCTTAATGAGTTCTTGTACACTGCCGTTACGGCTGGGAGCGGGTCGACAGCTCAAAGCAGAGAAGCAGTTTGGGGCAACCGTGGTGGTCTCTGTATACGGAGAGGACAGTGCTAACGTTATATGACTAGCTTTACGTGGATTTTATTGCCTTTAAGGAATGAAACTTGAAGTTCTGAAAATCTAATAATGGTGAAGTGTGTACCGCCATGACAGTGGTTTCTTATGACAAATATTACATACACTGTTTGTGGAAGAGGTGGCAAGTTGACCTTTGCTTTAAATGGCACTAACGTTAAGATTACTGACTGAATTGCAGTTAGATTATGACAGTCTTTCGGGTCATCCACGATACAGTACTGCAAGTATATTATGAACTTTGCTGACCAACGCAACGTAAATGAGGCAAAGGACTTTGGTGTAATAATCTTTCGTTATTTAAAGCCTGGTAAATACAGAGTACAAGCAGTGAAAGTAAAAGGCAAAGGTTTGCACTGCTTTGAGAGATCGTAGCGAAGGAGATATGCACGTGCTGGAGCTCTATATAAGAGTGAAAAACATTGCTCTGACGGGTGTACAAACAGTGTTTAAGAGAGACAGATTGTTGGGGCTGGCACTTATCTTCAAGGCAGACAGCAAGACAGTAAAGTTCACCTGTCCCATACGATTCCCATACCACATCCTGAAGTCACGGTGCCTTAGCGGTGTCCCTGAGCTATCGCTATCCCTCTCCATGACCCCCTGTCATGGTGAACTAAATCTATGAGTGCAGTCAGTCATATCATGCCACTGTCGCGTAGCGTGAAATCCTACAAGTTGACGGTAACTGTACCAAAGGCCTTTGAGGACAGTCTCCTGCAGACTCTCAGATCCTCAAAAGCATTAACGAGTCACTGAATAGCAATAACAAGAGAGTTCTCACGAATTTATTGAGTTACGACGGTGAGGAAAAACGATAGACTGCAGTTCAGCAAGTGACATCTATTAGAGTTCACTGGTTTAAAAGCACATAAATCTTTTCTAAAGAATAAATGAGCTCTGTGGGAAGAGGTAAATAAATTCCTTGGACTAACCTGGTATATCCATACTGATGGATAGTTGTGGTGTAATGAGACGCTTCGAATCTGGTCCTGAGCAACGGATCAGAGGGGAGAGAAAGCAAAGCTACTTGCCTGAGGCAGACGGAGACTCCCACCGCCATATCACATCCCACGAGGCTGGAAGAAAAAAGAGATTCTGAAGCTGGACTTCGAGCAGCTGTGATTCGGTTGAGCAATAGCTTAAATTGGCAGCGTCAGTGGAAAATGATAAAGCAAAACCTAGCTCATGATATGAGTGTGGAAATTGTTTTGAAAGCTATGCCTGCAAAGAGAAGAAAACTTTATCACCAGAAATGTGACATTAAATTTGTATGGATTTATATGCTGACACTTTTATATAACATATCTTGCGATGGATTTTACTCTGTCATATTCAACTCTAGTATAATTCTTGTAAGCAAACTAATTAGTATTTGAAGAAAGATTTGTTTCAAAAGGAGCAAGATATCAACAACTTTAGAAAATGTATTGCACATGAGAATACAGAAGTCATTTCCAAACTGTTCTAAACGTAAGCAGAAAAACACATAGTAATCCTCCGCATACGTCATTTATGTGTAATCCATACCTATGGAGTATTTGGTGCGTTCCTTTAAGGTTTGATGAAGTAATTGACTGACGATATGACCATATTATGCAGATTTGTTGTCATTTTCCAACCGTTACCAATAATCTAAGTAGCCTATCAGTCAGACCTCGATGTAATTTCAGACTGCTCAGGAGAGCATTTCAAAACAACAGGTTTTCCTGGATCCGAAGTAACGCCCCGCCCACCGGTGTCTCATTCCATTATAATGGTCCAGAGTTATCGTCGTATGTGTAACAGATGTCGGGATTTCCCTCCCTGTGGACATCTGTGTTCGCTCTATCACATTGCTGGGTAGTGCCCCCTCGTTGGACACATCTGTCCTCGCTCTATTACGCTGCTGGCTAATGACTCCCCCATCGTCGGACACAATTACACTCGCTGCAGCCTAGTATCTCCAACCTGCTTCTAATCACGTCACGTTTCGTCTGCTTGATCCTTGAGACGCATCGAATCAAATCTCGCCAGTATTCAACTGTCATTACCCGAAAAAAATCTTTCAACATACTCATGAAAAGTTTTGAAAAACAAACGTAGTGCCTTTATGATATATACATTCCTACGATTTACCAAATATTTCAAATTCCGATCGTAAGATAATATTCAAACTATATTAACGTCTTGACTTTCCGATGTCGGTGAGATAAGTTATTGGGTTGGAAGTGATGTTGGCTCTAAGCGTACGAACAATATTACCCATCTTGGCTCACCGCTTCACTGCCTCTCTGTCACAGCACACGCTCAGTGCAACGCCACTGTTATAAAATGTATTTGCATGAAGTGAATATTGCAATATCCGTTTTATTTCTCTGATTAAGAATGTACAACGCCACATAAAGGGACACTGTCTCGCCACAGTGGTAGCAAAGCGCTGCCCTAGAACACTGCAGGGCAGTGATTGCTCACTGCACGCATCTGTGATCGCTCCAGTGCAACGCTGCCCAGAATGTAAATCATCAGCGTCAAGTCTTCCGTCTCGCTGACCTTTCATGATCCGATCACTACTGTTCCAGTATTTCCATACGATTTACCTGCTCTTGAATATCTGACCTGCATATCATAGCCTGTCTGTAACCTGTGTGTTTGTCATTGCGTTCTAAAGGGGTCAGACAGATATCAAGATCTTCATCTCTTGTCATGGTACTTGTGACTGTATCAGTTCTTCTATACATTGCATATATATTATCTAATTAATGAGTGAGACGCATTTCTTTATGTGTTGTCATTTTAAGCAAATATTAACCATGCGAAACTTAGGACAGTGTGGTGCAGAGGTACAGCACAGTAAACATATCATGAAAAATGATCTGTGTTTGCTGTCATCGTCAATGTATGTAACTTCACTCTGCGCCTCTCACCGGAATCAAGTGTTACGTCACCATAAGATCTGGACACATCCAAGCAACCAACTCCTTTTCCTCCTCCACAACAAACGTAGTGTCAACATAGGACACCTCAGCACTTTCCATTCCCAATGTCCTTCGTGAGATTATGTTGTCACTGATGAGTGTCAATTGCTAAGGGAATGATTGTTCAAGATGGAGAATATGAACTGCATATGTAAGCTTCTGACTGCAATGACTTAGGTCCTCAGGGCACACAAAGGTCATGTAGGACGTGCAACACCAGAGAAGCGTGGACCGAGGAGAGGTTGAAGCCTATGAGAGCCACCTACCCAGCGAGAGATGAGATTCTAAGGTACACGAAGCTGCTCATATGCGTGGAGAAACCAGAAGTAAGAACACGAAGAGAACAAAGGATATTTTCCAGTTCTTGATAACGTTGGAAGCTATGAAGGCCCAGGCCTCCCTAAGGTCGTATAGAGCGGCCACCAAAGCTTCCAGAATTTTCCCGAGTCCCAGATAACCGAGACGTCTACAAAGAACAGCTTGAGAGACGCGGAGCCACTAACTCCCAGTGGTCCTTTGATATCTGGTGAGCTATACCTTAGCCTCTCCGCTCACTGGAAAGGCAGAGGAGATCTACAGTGCCTTAAAACCCCCGGCTACAAGTCGTGGGGGAGCTGAAGTAGGTTCTCCTCAGAGGCTCCGAGTGCACGGCAGAAGGATTCAAGAAGCAATTCCGGCGGGGAATACACCCCACGAGGGAGAGACGGAGGCCCCCACCGCCAGTTTGCCCACCGTCTTCCACAGATGTCTGCCGGCTGCCTAAAGTTGGATGGCTGTAGTAACTACAGTGAGAGGCATCACCGACCTGTCCATGAAGAGGGAGCGTTAGACTCGTGACCTTCGGACCCGAGGATGAAAGAAGATGGAAATGAAGAGACGTGTGACTGTGAAAGAATAGGAGGTTAAGTCGTTATAGCTGCCCTAGTCACCCTGGTGTACTCTGGGATGAGGACTCCTCGCCTCATTTACAATATGCCAGTGGTTTGCGTCGCTGACTGTGAATCACGAGGGATTGGGATCGAATCCAGAACAAACCAGATGGCTCACAGGCAATTTAGCTGTTCATCCTCCCCTCGGGGCATGTCTGATATATATATATATATATATATATATATATATATATATATATATATATATATCCTAATCCGAAATAGCCTTGACAGGAAGTATACAAATGGCCATAACATTTCGACAACCTAGAAAAAAAATATCAGCAAGATGTGAAGGGCAGATGTCGGGAGTGCGGTAAGGGAAACCCACACGGGAGCCATCTGTCGTGTCGTGACAGGGAAGTGTTTGCCCTGTTGCTAAGATCACCCAGGGCTGGAGCAACCCCCAGCCACCAACCCACCCGTACGTACTCTAAGCACAGCCGAAACCTCCACTCCAGACGCCAGGGAAGCCCAGGCGACAGACTTACATGCGCGAGTGTCGTGTGAAATATCTTACGCGCTGATCCTCCATCCCGGACGCCGTGAAGACAGTCTTACCAGTGAACGGAAGGAGAGAACGCGACGGGTCATGGGTGGATGGTCAAGGGATCACCACGGCCTTTGCCACTACCCCAACCCTGAGACAGGATGACTGGTATACCCACCGGTCCTGTGGTGCATTTTCAAGAATACACGCACACGAGCTGCCAGAGGTCAACTGTTGATCTGAACTCCCCCCCCCCCCCACCCCACCCCTTCCACTTGGGTACTTATTTTTCCCTGACTGGACACACCATCTTCACACGAGCCTGACTGTCTACTTCCAATTAATTTAACTGTGAAAGAGATATATACTAGATAACTTTGCTATTGAATTAGTGAAGCAGTGACTCGGTGAGAGTCTCTCGAGATAGAGACATATGTCGGAGCTGCGGTGCTTTAGTATAAATAACGTGATATAGGCGCCTTCACTACATCCAAGTACCACAGAGTAGCAGTCTAACTTTATTCCACTTCTTAATTTCTGCTTCCGCGGGTTAGTTTTTTTGTAAGTTTACATAACATTACAATGAAAGTAGAATTTCTTACAAATAACTTGTTAGTAATGACGTATCCTGTATAATATAAGAGTATTTCAGTGATAAGCAGTTGTAAACAAAACTGCTGAGATATCAAATTCTATAATGTCCATTTTACGTACCAAGACATATCCCTTCTAGCTCCAATTGCAGTGGGCTCCTGTGCCAAACCAGGTACCAGCCATCTCAAAACACTCAGGTTTAGTCTAACGATGATGACTATCCCATATTCAAATAGAATTGGGGGCTAAATATGCTGCCAGCCTCCAGACAAGTTTGGGTATAGCGGGGTGAAGGCGGGATCTCGATATGTACCCGAGGCGAGCATTTGAGACAGAAGGGGTATGTTTACATCTTCTATTGCATAATTCAGCATCCTTGTACAGCTTCACAATAATTAATTCTTAATTATTCCTATATAAAAGAGTGAAAAAATATTGTAACTAGGCTATATATGAGGTAAACAATAGGGACTTATTTTCTCCGCGCACTGTTACCACATCATACTCTCTACTCGACACTGTTGCCAACTCATTTAAGCCAAGAGCACTCGTCTGCGTTTACAGTGACACTGACATACACTCCGATACCCTGACCGGTGAAGTAGTGAACCAGCGACTCGGTAAGAATTTCCACGAGGGTCGGAGGGAAGACCGCCTATTGTAAACACCAGTGACAGTGACACATACCTGCACCAGTGCGGTCCTCACCACCGGCCCTGACACAGAGACCTCCTCCCACCCCCAGCCTCCACTGACTGACGTCCATCACCACAACCACCTTATGCCAACCAGCGCTCGTACAGACAGATGCAAGATTACTCCCATACCTACTGTTGCCAATGTCGTAAACAATCCACGAACCAGTGCACAGCTAAACGAGCAAATAACTTAGTTTCCCCACAGTCATTTGTATGTCAAGAACTATATCCCTGCAACGCAACTAGCGTGAAAATATTCATCACTTAATGTTCACCATTAAATACGTAATATATGTCAACACAATATTACTGCAGTTTAACCAGCAACTCGACATCACTTAATGCTCAACTAATCACCACTAAATGCATAATGTATAAACCGTAAAATCTGCTCTGTAAAACTTCCTGTACTGTGCGGAAACAACTCATTCATGTGCTTATACAAAACACAGAAGTATCCAGCCCCACCTTGATCTTAAGCTCTCTCGTGATTGATTAACTATTTACTATTATGACTTCCCAGTTCTGCAGTTCCTCAACTGTATATATTCAGCCAAATGGCTGCCTTAATTCAATAAATCATTGTTATTTATCTACTTTATTTATTCATTACACACACGCCACCCTGATTCCTGCACCATGCGTCAGCACGGGCCCACCCTGCATGGGTTCGAGTCTTCAGCATGGCGGTCGGCCCACACCCAACCCATGTGTTCATCCTCCCCTCTGGGCTGGTCGATAAATGGGTACCTAGCTTAGACAAGCGCGTGTGTGTGTGTGTGTGTGTGTGTGTGTGTGTGTGTGTGTTGTGTGTGTTCAGAGTGGGTGTAAAGGGAGAACTGAAAGGTTTAACCTGTTATGTGGGTGTCATGAAAGGATGGACAGGAGTTGTGGAATGAAGCGTGTCCAGGCAGGTGGTGTAGGCGTCAGGCAAGGAGTACAAGGTGGTGAGAGTGTATGAAAAGGCCTGAAAAGTAGTATCGGTGTAAAGAGTCACAGGTGTGCGTACAAAAGGAGGCCAAACAGGTGATGATAAAAACGTAAAGGGAAGGCATGCAACTGGTTTGGATATTATTAGGCTAAACAGGTGATGGGGCTGTAATGGTAGGCTGTGCAGGTGGTGTGGAGGGAAATAGCAAGATTGGGCAAGTGGTGTTATTGTGTATGTGGAAAGTGGGTCGGTGGTGTGGCTGTGAGAGAACGTATATCGGTGAACAAGTTAAAAGAGGGATATATATACATCATGTTGACAGGTTGACATGCCAGCAGGTTGTCCGGAAATAAAGAGCACGTGAGGTAGGAGGAGGAGGAGGAGGAAGAGAAGGAGGAGAGGAATGGTCATATAATGAGGGTAAATGGAAAGGAAAACGTTGAGGCAAATAATACTGTGACGTGTTTATCGTACAAACCATTTTTCTCAGGTTCTTATGCAGCCAAGCATTAGTGAGGGAATGTCTATACAACCCACCCCGTTACATTTTTCTTTTCTTTTTTTAACAGAAAATCAGCTTATTTTTTTGCTTTCCAATCTTCGCCTGTAAGAGATAGGGATTAGTAATTTGATTATGACATTGAGTTAGTATGCAGACATTATACCAGTTGCTGTAGACTCCTCGTCTTGGAAGGTTAGCAGGAAGGAACCTTTCGTATGCAAATGAACCAACATTGCCCAAACCTGTTACTGTGCGTAATTCCACCACCCTCTCTGAGCCAGCGCCGCGGTCTCCTCTGTGCCTACGTGTTTCCCTCTCCTCCCTTGTAGTTCATGAATATGTACAGTGTTCAGAAAGCCAGTAAAAATAAATTGGGAAAAAAATGAATGCGGACGGTTTACTGTGCCTGTACAGGTGTTGTTGCTGGCAATCATCAGAACAGCCTCGGCAGTTACCACTGTTTGTGCGATTATTCCTCTTGTTTTATGACTTTCTTATTGCTTTTTTTCCTCGTTATTTAACCTCAATATTCCTGTCATAAAGACGAAAAAGAAGAAGAAGAAGAAGCAGAAGAAGTTCTTCCTCTCCTTCGTCATTCTTGTTATGCTGCTTTGAAAATGGAATAAGGAAGCACAACAGCAAAACAGACAGCTGTCAATGTAATATACCTTACCTTACATTGGTGACGGAAATTCTAAAATTCCAATCTGCGTAATTCTAGTCACATACTAAAGATTTGTTGTGAATCTCAGAGAGAGAGTCCACAGCTGTATGGGTCGAAAAAGGTGCAGAGAAAAAACAGTGTATGTGAGCCAGGCACATGGCGACGGGATCTATTCTACGGCAAGCCTAAGAGTTACCCAGGCCAAGACCTGCTGTCTGGTCAGTTGAGGTTCTCACTACATGAGGCGCTCACCCACGTCTAATCCTGCTAATGATTTCTCGAAGTGCCCACCACTCCCTAATCTTCTATATGTATTTATATACAACACAGGACCAATTTCTATGGAAGAGTCCTTTCTGGAGGCTGCTGCAGCCCAAGCCTCTTTTATTTCCAGTAACAGAGAAATGTAGATTCCTTTGGAGTGAGAAGTTCTTTGACAAGACTGTACTCCCAATGCTATATATATATATATAAATATATATATATATATATATATAGAGAGAGAGAGAGAGAGAGAGATGAAAATCACACTAGTTCGT
>JAYMFT010294924.1:0-10317 GCA_038088735.1 Panulirus argus | reverse complement strand
GTTGTATGATACATACGTGTGTATGTATTTAGCACCCTTAAAGCACGCTTTAAGGTAATCATTATAAATGCCATTGTATAAATTTTCACCTTACCAAACGTAACTGAATCAGGCTGTATAATACATGAGTATGTATTCCTTGTCCCAATCATTACTGATCCTGGCTCAGTGATACTTAAGATATACGATTGCACTATCATTGTACCCTTCATTTGTCATTGTGCGTTGCCATCATTATAAGCTATCATTGTACCTCCCTTGAGGATTCAGACTCCGTGGCTCATCTCATTGTATCCTTCTCCTACAGGTATGCCAACGTGTCCTGAAGGTGCACACGCTTTTTCCTAAGTCTTCCCTGTCAACACACAGTAAGTCCTCATTAAACGAAAGATGTGAAAAATATGGTAAGGTTATGTTCCTCATTATATTTTTATTATTATTATTATTATTTTTCTGTTATTATGATGATAATAATAATATGATAATAATAATAATTATAATTATTATTATTAGTAGTAGTAGTAGAAGTAGTAGTATTAGTATTATTAGTATTTTTATTACTGCTGGAGGGTAAAAGTAATTAATCATCAGCATTGACGTGATTAGTGATGAAATTACGTAACCTCTTAATTGGAATTTAAGGATGTTAATAACAATGAATATCAGGGGGCGTTTGAATCAGTCCTGCTCGTGTTGTGGTTATAATTAAGGTTTTTATGGAGAATTTCTTTATTTTGTGTTAATTTTGCTTTCTTCTGAGTCATTTACTGTAAGTGTATCGTGGTACAAGTTGTCCACAAAGTAGGGGCTGATGATGTGTGTGCCTTTAGCCTACCCCTCCCCTCCCCCTCACCACGACGGCACTACCCTTGGCTACGACGACCTTGACCCTTAAGGGTCGTACCCTTCTGCTTGTTGGGTTCAATAATTATTTGCGTTTGAGATAAAAAACGAAAATTGTGTCCGGGTTTGGCGGTTGGTACAGAGGCTTTGGGATTCGCATGTTAAACAAGGGAGTATTTAGGGCATGGTAAAATCGCTGACGCGCGCAAGGCTTAGCTTAAAATTCCACAGTATCCTCTTGCAAAATATGAGCTGCCTAGGGATCATGTTGTTCGGCCTCCCCGTCCAGTGTGTCTGTCAGGGAAAAAAAGTCTGGATGCTCAGGGGGCATAAACGTACCCGTTCGTGACGGCGTCTGTGCGGAGGCGAGAAGGTAGCTATCGGCGCCTCTCCACCACGGCCTATAAATCATGGATTATTTATGCAGACCAGTGAGCTGAGACTTGCATGGTCAGTTGGCGATATTTCGTACCGTTTTGCCGTCGGGTTCAGAGAGTGTTCACCTTCCCCTGGACACACACTTTTCACTTCATGGCATTACAGGGAGGTCCACCAGCACGGGGACGCTGGTATTTTCTGCCATTGTCAGTATGGAGCGTCAACTGACGGATGCTGCGGTAGAGAACTCTCCTCCTGATGTGAGAGAAATGTATATATGTACGGTGGAGAGAACTTTTGTTTCTGAATGTATATACGAGGTTGATGTGTCTGGAAGGGATGCGCAAGTTACTTGAATAAGAAATCTTACATTTTTGTATTTTTCTTTTATGAAACTTTTGTGGTATTTCCATTTTCGTTGTGCCTTAAGCAGTGCGTACGTAGCTAATTATCTACGTTGGTTGCGCTGGCTGTCTTCTGTCCCCCGCAGCCCAGCCTGGGACCAAAGCCTCCTTGGTGAGGGTCTGATCTTCCAGGCTGTTTGATGCTGCGTCTTTCCATCTGTTGTACGTTATGTTGTGCAGCCTGGCTGGTCTGGTACGTCTTTCACTCATTCTTTTCATTGTGGGAGGGAGGGCGGTGGGGGGGGGGTGAGATGGGGGCTTTACCTCACCGAATCCGATGACGAAATAAGAGGATAGTGTTGTGTGTGATTGTGGGAGTGGGGGTTGGGGGGACGGGTAGTTGGCCAGGGATTTATTATGGAGTGTTAGTACTGCCCAGGGCCAGGGTGGGGGTTTAGTGTTGGCTCTGGTAGGGGGCTGTGTACTGTGCTGGCCTGTGTCATGTGCTGGTGGTGGTGGAAAGGCTGGTCATGGGAAAGAATTTGTGTTCAGTTTTATGACTGAGATGTGTGTGTGTGTGTTTTGGTCCCTAAGCAAGATGATTTTAGTCACTGTACGTAAAGGGTGGATTCGTACTCAAGGGATAGATCCTTCTTACTGAAGGGGTTAAGTTCTCGTAATAAAGGTTTTAAGTCGTTGTTCTCAAGAGAATGTCTTCGTAATCAGGGGGTTAGGTCATAGTTCTTAAGTTGTTTTGGTCGTCGTCTTCAAGGGATTAAGTTGTCACACCGGGAAGATTAAAGTCCTCGTGCTCAGGGGGTGAAATGATCACCGGGCGACTGTGATCATGCCACCAGGAGGCGAACCGGAACTACGATCGGCAGATGACGGGGTCTGAGGGGTTATAGTGAAGGGGGATGATAGTCATAATGCCGGCGTATGCGATCATGATGTCGGCCAAGTTACGTTGCCAGACGTATAATGTAAAGCCGTAATGCATTGCTGCTGGAGCGTTACGCTGTGACGCACCTTTTGTCGCCTGCCGGCCGTACTTCTGTTGAAACACGCACTTTTGTCGAGTCAGGACCTTAACCACTCCTGACTGAACTGTCTGCTGTTCTCATTACGCCAGAATCTGTTTTAATCACTTCAGAAAAGATTGTCCGATTGTGACTTCTTTTTTTCCGTCACTCACTGCAGCAAGCCTCCTCCAGTGTGATGGTTACGTGCTTGTTTGTGAGGCACAAGTATACTAAGATTACCCATAACGGAGTTGAAGAGTCCAGAATAGGTTCAGAATACCTGACGGGACTGATGTTTTATCTGAAACTGAAGGCTATAACTTTGCCTTACCAGCGGGTAACAATAAGACTGTAACTTAGGAAGAAATTAAGCAAACTAGACGCGAAATGAACCCAGGAGGATCCATCAACCATCATAAACATCATGCAGTACGGACCATATGTGCATGATTCCAGTAACAGGACCAGTAGGCACATGGGCGGTGTTGTTGCCCGGCTCAGGCTGGGGCTATAGATGCTCACGGGAGTTTGTCCTTCCTGTTGATAACGAACAGACGGAATCTGAACTTTGTCAGCAGAATTACTCTCACACCCTACAACATTACGCACTTCAGTGTTTTAAGATGATGAACTCAGTGAGATGATTCCTACCGAACAGCACAAAGATATGTGTAAGCATTTCATCCGAAACAGTTTTCTACCTTAGATACTGGAAAAGTATCCTAATTAGTTCACTGTAGATTTATAGTTCATTTGTTACATGATCCAATCATTCATTGTTGCTCAGCCTGTGTAAATATTTTACTATGTTGTAACTTATTATATAGTTCTTTAATTATCGTAGTAGTCCCTGTAAACAGGTCCCTTATTATTTATTTAACTCAGTCATTTTGCGCTCCTGTCGCATCTTCTCTTGCGCCACAGCCCACAGGATGGGATAGAGTGCGCAGGAAATTCACCGCCCTTGAGGAGGCAAGAAAAAAAGAAATCTGTCTCTGTTGTAAAGGAGCAAAGTCATACACACATCTGTTATAACGTGCGTCGGAAATCACCGTATGTTGATGTGTTATAGCTACGTATGTTTTCATGGATACGGAGCATAATAACAACAAAGCTCGTGAAAACACTGTGGCCCCAGATGATTAATCACACGCGTCAGAGATGATTAATCACTGTGTATGTGAAACACGGCGATTGATGGAGAATACTAATTAGAATGCAAATTGTGAAAAGAATTGTAAACATAACTGTCATTTCACGTTACAAAATGGAGAGGGGGGAGGGGGTATCTATACTCTATTGGAGCAACTGAAAAATATAGAACTGATTAATCATCCTGGGAAATAGGGAAAACCATTTACGAGGGAAACCTTAAATTTACGGTTGTCAGTTGTGAAATCGGTGGACATTACCCACTGTAGAATAAGTTGGCTCTTCTTCTTCTTCTTCTTCTTCTTCTTCTTCTTCTTCTTCTTCTTCTTCTTCTTGCTTTCGTGAAACGTTAGGTGCTAATTGCACACGACAAAACGCAAGGGAACTTCACCCGAATGCACCGTAACGCATTGCACCTTTTGGAAGTTGAGAGAACTTCAGGCGATCTAATCTGACTTGGATTAACCTGTCTTGACTCAGCTTTGCCTAAACTTACGTCACCCTAACCCGGCCAAAACCCAAGCTAAGCTGACATAAGCCCAAGCCAACTCTGCCCAGCTTGAAAATGAGGCGTATATAGTGTCATCCGGGCTGGCGATGAACCAATAAGGACCATAATAAGGGCATGATTGATCAGACTAACGTCATTACTAACACAGGACGCCCCTGAGCCGTATGGTGTATACCTTTTTTTCCTCATGACGCTGGCGGAAATTTTATTCACACCGGGTAAGTTGATAATTATTCAATTTAGAATCATTATTCACTTATTCATTTAATGCTTTTTTTAATCTAAGTATTTAATCATTTACACAGTGTTCAGACATTATGCTGATTATTTAATGTCGTTCTTCCTTGTGTAAAACGCCTCTGAATTTATTTACAGGATTCTAACCACGTGCAAATGCCTTTGAGTAATGCAATTTGCAACACCTCCTCTGGGGGATTTACGTGAATGTGTAATCACTCTGGCTGAAAAGTAGTGTAGTACCTCATTGGTAGATTTTCTGGTGTCTATGACAGAGCCTACCAGTTCATAACTGACGCCTTAACACGTCTTGTGGTAATTAGCGTGGAGGAAGGGGGGGGGGGGATAGATGGTTAATGAGGGCCCTCAGCGTCCCCCTCCTCTCTTTTATTCGCGGGAGATTAGCGCCCACAGGAGGGTGTCTGTCCGTCTCGTGTTTACCCCACGTTTTCTGTTGTTATGTCCTGAGACGATTGGCGGACACAAGATGGAGAGATGCGTTAAGTACAGTGGTTTCATGGTGCGTTAGCCAACACCCTATCCCCTCCACCTCCTATTTACCGAGGTGACGACTGACTTAAGGTTGCTGGCACGAGGGGTATTTCAAGAAGCAATTTTAAGTATAAGTATGGCTTGGCCATCTCCGTTGGGGGCTGCCCTGAAGGATTGTAGACGTTCGCAAGCTCATGATGTTGTCGACCCGCTCCGGGCCGCCCGGCGGTTAACTAGTTTGTTTGATGAGACGATTACAGCGCTGGGTGCCTACTGCTGGCTGTGACCGATGACGCCACCATGTCAGGGGGTGACTGTCAGTGAGCGTAAAGGACGTGCGTAGTCACGATGGATTATGTTTCTGCGTATGTTTGACGTACTACTCTGTGTGTGTGTGTGTATAATTAAGAGGTATATCTATGACTACATTGTGTGTGTGTGTGTTTATGTATGTGTAGCGGACAGGATAATTAAAAGCCTTTTGTATGACTACCTTGTGTGTGTGTGTGTGAAAGAGAGAGAGAGAGTGGGCGCGCGTCTGGCGATTTGATAGCTCTAGCAATCCCGTTATGTATGGTTCAGCCGTGTGTGCGCGCGTCACGATTTTCTGTACTATTTTTTACACAAGAGCGCGCACGATGGTGTGACCTCCGCTCGACTGACAGTTAGGGTCACGTCAGAGGTCACGCACGCCACCACAAGCCCCAAAGGTCGTAGCGTCGTGGTCACCGGTCGTAGCCCTGTGGTCAGGACGTTAATGTAAGGAGTACAACAGATTTATTGCTGGTTGGTCATTTTTAAAGTGGCTCATTTGAAACTGATGCAGTTAATAATGGCATTTTAAAAACCGATGCAGTAAATTTTGGCGTCATTTTATTTTCCTTTTGTCTGCCGTGCCTGGAAGGTCCAGGTTAATTAGGGTAATTAGCCACCTGTGCGTTTGGCATGAGCGGCCAATTATAGGCACAAATTTTATGGCCAAAGACGACCAAAGAAAAGAAATTATTTTTTTTTTCTTAATTTACGTGGAGCGTTTGGAGACACTCTCCTTCAGATGTAACCCAACTCGCCATATTACCAACGGATTTAATTATGGACTGAGATTCTGATTCCGTTATATAATGTACTGCTTCTCATTTTTCTCTGTGTGTTTGATGAATTATAAGAATATTAGGAAAATAGAAAAATAAGAAGTCAGTGGCATTTGAATTTAGGTAATTGGCAACTTTCTGTGTGTGTGTGTGTGTGTGTGTGTGGCAGGCAAGGATGATCCGAGTCGACTAACCGCACGCAAAGCTTCAAGACATGCACGCTAGTAATGTTGGCCCGCGCGCCCGCGCACACGCACGCGAGTGGCGCATCCATACGCCACGGCCGTCACCGCTTAGCCGGATGATCTCTGGCTTGATGGATGCGTGGGTGTCGGTGGGAGGGGGGAGGAGTGGTGCAGGGAGGAAGGGGTAGGGGAGGGGGGAAAGAGAAGGAGGTTATGTAACCAGGTAATTCTCTCCCCCGCCTCCCCCCTATCCCATCCCCCCCCCCCCCCACACCATCCCCATAGCGGCCAAGAAATAATGTACCGCCATATTATCTCTTGAAATATACCCACGTGATATATTAATCTTAGCATACTAGAGACTGATGGGGCGGTGGGGGGGGGGTTATATAATCACAAGATGCCGGTGATATATCATCGAAGGAAAAAAAAAAGTAATACATCAGTGTTGTATATGAATAGAAATACGTCCTTGAGCTGTGTCTTGGTATTCTTGAAATACATCGATGAAGTATTTTGGCGACATGGCTCGTCTCTCCGTTTTCCAGGTATACGATTGTGATGTTGAAATGTATCTCGCTGTTAGAGGTTCTTGGTTACATTGTGTGATGGGCCAGTATCGTCCCTGGTACTGATGGGTTGTATGATGTGTGATGGGGCAGTATCGTCCACAAGAGTGTGATAGTGTGATTCGCCTTGCTGGCCCAGACATATATGGCTCCTAACCAGCGGTCAGTGTTCAGATGTCTGCAATATCTGCTGGGTCTTAATCCTTTGGACTTGAAGGTACCATCCTCGAGCACGGCGGTACGACCCTTGAGCACGAAGGCACAACCCTTGAACACGACGGCACGATCCTTGAGCACGACGGTACGATCCTTGAGCACGACGGTACGATCCTAGTGCACAACGGTACGATCCTTGAACACGAAGTTGCGGTCCTTGAGCACGACGGTACGATCCTTGAGCACGACGGTACGCCTTCAGCACGACTGGTACAGTGGCACGATCCTCTGTTCATGATGGCCTGGCCTTTGACCTCAACCCTTACGCCTGAGTGCCCAAGGGCCGTCATTGCGTACCGCTCTGCTCAGAGCTCGTACCGTCTTGCTCGAACGTCACATCTCCTCGTGTTCGAGGATTCTACCGTCTTGTTCGTGGGGTTAAACAGCCTCAGGGGTCGAGTCGCGTTGAACTTCGTCGTAAATATTAGCTCTGGTTTTTATGTCAGTAGACTCCGGGGGTCGGTTGTAAATGCGATCCGTCGTGCCCGGTTCTGTACATATATGGTTCCTGATGCCTGTTTATGTTTGTATGTATTCTGTATATATATATATATATATATATATATATATATATATATATATATATATATGCATATATTTGCTCTGTGTATGTGTGTGTGTATCGTGTGGTAATACATACGTTTAGATGCATATATCGGCTCCCCACACCACCGCTGACATCAGTGGCTTCGGTAAATATTGATGTGTGTGTGTGTGTGTAGGGGGCTTGAGAGATAATCAGTGGAGGCGGAGAGAGGGATGTTCCCCATGGCGTTGTTCCCTTCCTTCCCTCCCTCCCTCTTTCCCCTCCTTTCCCCTCTCCCCTCCCTCATTCCTTTCCTCCACTGTTCCCCTCCCCATCTTCCTTGCCTCCACTGCCTCCTGCCAAACTTCCTTCTCCCACAACTCTCTCCCCTTCCCAGTGTTTCCCCTCATCCCTCCCTCTCTCTCCCCCCTCCTGGTACCCTTCCCCTCCCCCACCGTAACACCCCTCCCCCCCCTCACTGTCTGGAGAGATGCAGGGGGAAGATAGAGTAGGGTTGGCCCACTGCTGGGGCCGGGCCGTCGTGTTCACAGACTCGGTCCCTCACTAAAGAGCTTTTTTCTCTCTCCATTTCTTTAGGACTGTGGCAGCTTGTTGCCAGGGGTCCTCGTGGGCATGTTTAGCCGCGCTCGGCCCACTGTCTTGATTGTTTCTAGGGGGCGAGTCCTGTAGTGTGTGATTAACTCATTTTGTAATTACCTGTTTGTGCCGTGCGGGGAGGAGGGTTTTTTATTTTTGTAACACTCGAGGGGCTCCCCTCATCTCTCTCTCTCTCTCTCTCTCTCTCTCTCTCTCTCTCTCTCTCTCTCTCTCTCCATTTCAAACTGAATTATCTCTCATCTGCCTCGTTCCGTTTTGCAAAGCCATTGTTCCCGTCGGTACGTTCGAGGGATTTTAGGATTTTTTTGTTGTTTCTGTGCCATTGTTTTACCTCTATTATTTCTTATATATTTTCCTCTCTCTCTCTGTTGATCAAGTGTGCCGCACTCTCTTCAAAAGTGTTCTCTCATAATTTGTTCTTGCATTGATTTTTTTTTTTTTTTACGATTATCAGAATTTATTTTTTTGAACGCGTTTTCCGTGGGTATAGTTTTCAAGCGTCGCTGCGCCCAACTTTGTCAGTATTTCTTCCTCTGTTTTTGTACGTGTTAGATTGTCCAGATGATTTTTTTTCCTTCCTGTGATCAATCGGGTTGTGCGACCCTTGATCGACCAGTAGGCCTGCGCACCCTCCATAACGTGGCCGGTCGGCGCCCAATTTGTAATGTATGAACGATTTTTTGTTCTCTGCTGGGATCTCAGTTATGCTTGTTAGTACTTCTCTGAGGAGCGAGAGTTGAACATTCTTGGACCCCGGCTGTTCACTGTATGTTCTCTGTTGTTATGACTCTGCCTATAGCATCGTATTGCACAGCGTCTTGCATGTCTGTCATTGCCATAAGGGAATGGCCTTCTTGAGCGTACGTTGGGAAATACGCCAATTAGTATCTGAGCGAGACAGAATCAGCCTTCAGGTTTCAAATGTTCACTCTCGAGAGGAAAAAGGGAGTCCATACGGTGTGGTGCTTGCATTACGGTAATACCAGTTGCCACTGGCTGTGCAGGTGTGTATATATATATATAGAAAGCCAAATGTGAGCATTACAACTTCAGTACAAGTATCTGCAGAGGTGCGAGTAGAGTCTCTCCTGTTTTTCCCCCTTTGGTGGGTCAGGCAGAGCTTTTAATGTTATATCATCATGCTACTGCAACACTGCAGTACCGGGCCGAGCCGCGCCAGGGGTGGAGCAAGACACACACACACACACACACACACGATCCAAATATCATTTTGATATCGTGGGTCGGTCCCGCATGGGGATTGTATCTTGTATGATGCTGATAAGAACGGATACTACTACACTTTTTTCTTAGCCATACAGTACTCCTTTAGCTTTTTCACAATCATTTATTTTTTTACAGTTTTCTCATTTACAGCACCGTTTTTCTGAATTATATTTTATCCTTTTTTGGATTTCGGTCACATGTATGACATGTTAAGATTATACAGACTTACAGAAAATTATATAGACTCCGTTTAAGAATGTGTGGACTCAGTTTACCAATGCATAGACTTAATAGAAAATTCATAGACTTGTACAAGATTATATAGACACCATTTATGAGTGCAAGGACTTGGATGAAATTCTGTGGATTCCGTTTGAAAAAATGTATAGGCTTAGAGAAGACTATGTAGACCACGTTTAACAATGTATAGACGTACAAATTTTTTCTTAATTGCTTGAGAGTGTATAGAAGTCGAAAATTATATAGACTGATTATGAAGATTTAAGAACGTACAGAAAATTAATGATTATTTTGTATTTTTCCTCCCCTCTCATTTTTCGTTCCCCTCCTTCTCTATTTCTTCCCCTCCCTCCCATCTCGCCTCCCTCTTCCTCCTCCCTTCTGTCTCTCTCACCTCTCCCTGTCCCTCCTCCATCCTGCTAGCCCTCCCCCACTCCATCTCCCCGACCCTCCTCCTCCTTCTCCTCACCACCATCACCACCACCACCACCGCCACTCCTTTATAAACAGTCTCCTCTTCCTCACCAGCATGTATAAACCCGACGCCACACACCCGCCCTCTCAATCTCCATATGGAATCCCTCGCCCAGTCTTCTCACCTCCCCCTACTCTCTCTCTCTCTCTCTCTCTCTCTCTCTCTCTCTCTCCCTCTCTCTCTCTCTCCTC
>JAYMFT010294923.1:0-23827 GCA_038088735.1 Panulirus argus | reverse complement strand
TATATATATATATATATATATATATATATATATATATATATATATATATATATATATATATATATATATATTTGACTCATAGAAGTTTATACTTAAGTGTCATTATTTGTTTCATTTAGGTAGGGTTAAGGACATGGCTGATTCTAGATACTTGCGTTTGTACCCAGTGTTGAAGTCGGGGAGGCTGAGCCGTTGCTCGTGGTTTGAGGGTGGACCATGGTGACGGGAGCTGGACTAATATTGGTCCGTCGTGGTCTGTGATAATCGACCCTACAATTATAGTGTCCAGTAAGCGGCCTTACCTCACTGGAGAGTGAAAGGTAACCGTAATAACGGTTATTTTAGGTATTTTTTTTTATCGTGTTGCTTCCCCGCATTGTATTGCGTCGCGTGACGGCTAGGCACAGTCAACACACCCGGTCGTAGGCACATTAATAATAAAAAACAAGGGTGAAGTGTTGTTGGGAAAACTAGAAGCATTGACTGAAGTTACGTTCCTAAACACCTCCCCAATAAGAGTGGCATTAGGCTTGTCTACTCCGCGTTTAAAGGAGAAATGCTTTTCTCCCGATTGTTGCGTAAGCTTATGTATCAGGGTGGCATAAAGTTGTGACAAGGAACAGTGTATTGAAACCTTCGTAAAACACATATGCCAGAAGCTAAGGTTATTAACCGTTAACTTTCACACACAATAACAAAAAAAAAAAAAAGTGGCTGCATCGTGCGACTGAAGGGAACGCTCATGGGGTGTGGGTGTACGGTGTCTGTGTTATTGACACCGGACACTGCAAGACGTGCGTGGCTCACGCCAGGTGTTACACGTGTGATGGTAACTAATGCCCACGTGAGAAAAGCCCCCTCCCCCCAGACACGTGAGTGCAGTGGAGGCACGTTGCATTTGAACTGTAAAGATGAGATGATGTTGCTTGTGTTTAGTCATGAACGAATATTTAGCATTATAAAGTTTGATTTGAATGCATCATTATTGATTTATCAAACACCCTATACTACAGTAACTTGTGCTAGAACCAGTCAGCTTATCTTTTCTTATCAGTGATTATCGATTACTCGACGGCAGTCTGTGTAAGTACTGTGGGTCACACGCGTTGTGTCACGTGCTCCGGGAGATCATGTTGTTGTAACAGATACCCTTGGTTGCCATGCAGACCAGCTGAGTTGTTGGTGTCTCTGTCAGTACTTACTACCGAAAATTCTGGCCTCGTAAGCCCTGACACGGTATGATGATAAGGTGAAGCACGTGTCCTTTGTTCCCATTTTGTATTACATTTATTTATAATCGTGGCCAGATACGTTTTCACTGAGTAGATAGTGTCAGCTAAAGAATTCATAGACAGGCCATAGAATAGTTTGTTATCTTCTCTCAGTCCTCAAAACGGTGTGAAATAACAAGTGGTGTGCTGCAGGGATCAGTCGTGAGACCAGTTCTCTCTGCTAGATATTAATGGTATTGATGATTGTAGGCTGCGTATTAAGATATCAGAATTTGCAGACATGAAGCTGGCATTCCAGCAAAGATATTAAAAAAAGTCGAACGTCTGTACCTGCAGGCTTAGAAGAATTGTTAGACCGGGCTTAAAAGTGACAAATGAGATTTAATATCGTCAATTGCAGTTTAACACATCGGCATTAAAAACAAAAAGACAAGCTAAAGTGTGAATGAACGACATTCAGCCAACTAACATATAGAGAAAGACTCAAAAGTCAAGCAGACTGCGCTTAAAAAACAGTACCAATAATTCGAATTTAAGTATAAGAAACAAACTTTCACTCGTCATAATTTACCAGTTTGTCCCCAACCTTAGAAATGTGTGTGTGTGTGTGTAGTTTTAGTCGTCGTCTTTAGGGGAGACAGTTAAGATGATTCGCTGAATGAGAAGCATGTGCTGTGAAAGATGTCCAGACGCTCTTAACGCATGTAGCTCATAAAGTAAAACGCATAAATGTCATTTGATACAGATATTTAATATTATCAAACGCTTCGACAGTCTTGATTTTTGGAGCAGCGATTTTGCATTAGATTAGTCTGATTTCAACCGGAATTTTGGGATACAAACTCTTAGGTAAGCGGTTTACTTCGCATGAGGCAAGTGCTGTTACTTTAACTGAACTGTTTTACCTCGTGGATGGAATGATTTGCCAATAAAAGTAGTTTAGAGCAACGCCATATTACAAAGAATAAACCCCGCCCTCAGGTCCACTACTGATGTTATTTGCGCCTGCGTAAATAATAAAATTTGTAATCATTTTTCTATTTTCACTCTGCTTTTCTACTCTTCTAAGGTCTGTTTCTTTTTTAAGTCCTCTTTCACAGACAGCCTCGAAAGGGACCGGTGATCACAAGCTGTTTACAGTCCTTTCATATAAAGTCGTCATTGTTGCATTGTTCCTTTGTTAGATTGGATAATGGAAATCTTAAAACGGGTTCATATGATACAGATGGGGTAGCATAGCTGACTCTGTGCTGTGGCAGCGCAGCTGACTTCTGGCGGGGCTGGCGCGCAAGGTAATGGAATCAGATCACACTTGATTGGAATGCCACAAACTGGGCGGTGGTCAGTCAGCAACAAGACTGGCTGGTCTTACGTGTCACTTTTCCCCGGGGGGTAATACTTTGGCAAGTGATTCTAATGTATATCTTATCCTCTCACAACGTGCTTAAGTGTGGATTATCCGATTAGAAAGTGTCGTCCGCTTTATGGCATCATCGTAACTTTTGGAGAAACCTTGATAGTAACGACGGCAGAGAAGCTGGGAATTCCAAAAGCATTGCGCTCGCTCCTCCCACATCGACCAGATGCCAGTTTTCATCGTACGGTCACCAGTCGATGGTATTTACACTTGCTTTTTGTTGCAGAATCCCGTATTGTTTGTTTCATTCCGGAAATACATGTATATGGAAGCATTACCGTCCTCATTTTGCAACAAAACTCTTTTCACCCCATTGTTTCAATTCAGTAATTCGGTGTCGCAGATCCTGTGATATTTGTGGGATACAGCCTAGGATGAATTACATCATTTTCCATCGTAGGAATTCCCAGGCAACATTCTCACGAGCCAGACTATACCAAAATTAGAGTATTTAAGCGTCACAATGACGCTACAATACGTAGTCTGCATATTTTCGTTAAACAAAGAAATAATACAAGTGAGTGGGCTGATTAAGCTCGAGTAGAGAGAGACAGACACACCGGATGCAAGGGGGCCATTTATACTGTACCCAGTTTAAGGTTTCTTACAAGACTTATATTTAACCTTCTCTAGACTGTGTTTTTTGGTAATGCCCTTATCCTTTGCGAGTTATTGGTGAACTTTAGTAGAGACTGCTGCACATTTTGATGGTGGTAGTTGCATGATTTATGTGAATGTTGGAGAGAAAACTGAGGGTGGTTTGGTTTGCCCAGGAGCATCGGTAGCTGTGATGGGGGAAGGATTTTGAGGGTTATATGTAGTTGATAGAAAGGCTGTGATGGACGCTGGTAGTAGTGATGTTAGAAGGGATGCGAGTGGTGGTGGTCGTTACCGTGGGATGGTGGTGATGGTGCTGCTGGTGGTTGCATGTGGTGGTTGGTGACGTGGGGGTGCGGTTGGGCCGTCAGTGTCACCGGAGACTGGGCTAGGCCACAGCCCAGCCTCAGCCTGGCCTCACCTCCCCACACTCTCCTACTTCTGCAGCATCTCATGATGAACCCATCTTCAAGTATTACTTAGCATCTCAACCTGTAACTTTAAAGCTGCTGACCAAAGTATACGTGAACCTTAAGATTTGTCTAATCATTCCCAAAATGTAGATTTTAACAATCCGAACGGACTGGCCTTTTAAACTTGTAATTTTAATTCCCATTTAACGATTGAAAGAGGTATAGTTCTATAATGATTAGTTTCGAACTATTTGGGTTTCATTAGTGAGAACGTCGTGCATGTAGCTTTACACTCAAAATGTGTAGGAAATGCGATGGACGATAATCTTATACAACAGCCCTATGACTAGGTTAGCGGGCGCCGTCGGTTGGGCGTTCGAGACCTTGGGTTGGGTTAAACTCATTCATCCTACTGGACGGACAACCTTGTAGGGTGTGGTGAAGCTGCTGCACCCCTACACAACCATCTCCTCCCATGTCCTTTGTTCAGCTTTCAGCAACGGTCTGTAGACGTCCCCATACATAGGTGTAACTTTGGGTGGCAAGGCTGCTACTACTACAGGTTCTCCTCGAATCGTAGAGTTCAGAATTGGACATCAAAAACCTTTGAGCAAGACGATGCGACCCTACTGTAGAGCACGACATTGCAGCGCGTAGGTCTGTGATCTAACCCTTAAGGGTGTGGTAACAGGCAGGCCATTGCCGTCAAGGATCGTATCGTCATGCGGTTGGGAGTTAACTCAGTTTCACAATGCACACTGTCGGTGAATCCATTCGTTTTAAAATCCAGCAACCGTTACGCTTGTGGTATGCATTGTTACGCAAGCAGTTGGCCTATCAGACCATACAAAGAAACCCTACCAATTTTCTCGACGTGGGTGCTTTCCGGCATGGCACTGGAGACATCTTGCTAAGGATGTGGGAAGCAACATATATAGAGACAGGATAGACAAGATAATAACCGGCAGAGTGGGAGGAAAACTTGGTGATATTGCAGTTTAGGGAGAGGATCGTAGCATCCCTTGTTGCCAGACCAGAGCCTGGCTGCAGCTATTTCCTTAAACGAGTACTGGCTGTATATATATATATATATATATATATATATATATATATGTATATGTATTATGGAACTGTGTGCCTACTTAACGGAGATTGTTGTGCTGTAAATGAAGTTATATTGTCAGCTCGTACAGAATTTGCTTGATCTGTTTAACTCGATGCGTGCAAAAGCCAGTAAATGCTATTTTATATTGAGAACTGTACGTCAGTCCCCTTCTTGCGTATATTATGGTTGGATAGAGTTGCAGTGCTTTGTAAATAATAGATTCCTGTATGGCTGTCCGCTGCATGTTGCGGGAAAACGTGACTGGCTTTTTTTTTTTTCTCCTCTGCATTGCGTGTCGTTACCGCGGATACACATCATAGTATGATGTAGGCAGGCCTGGTGGTAGTGTGGGGGAGGGTAGGGTAGGGTAATGGTGGTTCCCTGAGGGGTGGAGGGAACTAACGGCTTTACACCACTGGTCGGCCTTGACGGTGCCAGGCCCCCGCTGACCGCCGCGCCGTGCCGCCTTCCGTCCTCCCACGCCACACCTGACGTTACACACTGTGTTACACATGTGAAACTACACAAAGTACGTGACACCGCACTACACACCTGTCATCTCTCCATACGTGACACTCCACCTCTCACTGCGCTTGTCATGACCACACATGTAACACCACATGCGGCACACCTCTTACTCCACACCTGACATTGAGGCGTGTAACATACCACCACCACCACAGCCGCGTCTTTTACCCCTCGTGACACTATACACCAGTGTTAGTACACACCTGTGAACTACACACCTACCAATACACACCCTAACACTGCACATATGTCGGTAGAAATGTCCTCTCCTTCCTTCCTGGCAACGTTGGTATAATGCTTGCGTTTCCTTGACCTTCTAAGTGTTCTCTGCAACGCATGCATCCTGCATGATGCATCATTACCTTCCTCTGTGTTGAACTCCCTTGAATAGAGCTGTACGACTTGACCCTTATTGGTCAGGTCAAAGGCCAGCCCATCGTACCTAATGACTGCTCCCGCCGTGCTCAAGGGGATTATAATAATAACAATAATAATAATAATATACTTTATTGATCATGCAGTTACACGAAATTTGTCTTGTGCATTTTTCATAGACGGTTAAGAAGTTTCACACAGACATATATTTTAACATTCATCACATATGTACTGTTTATCTATAAAACATCCAAGAGCATTATGTCATATAAAATTTAAGAAATACAATATACTAATCACATTAACTGATTATGTGGTCCTTTCCAAATTAGTGACTATCTGTACAGCGGGGAATTTTTTTTTTTTTTAATATCCGATTTTTGTTTCCAAGGGAAGGGCGCTATCGCCCACGTAGTTTAAGTCAAGGTGATGGCTGGGACTGTTCAACGGTTGTAGCACCGTGTGGGTCATTCCTAATTTGCAGTGTGTTGCCCTCACACTGGCTGGTTTCTAGTTTAAGTATTATGTACGTTTCTTCCATGAAAATTAAGAAAATTATTCATAATTCCTTAGAAAGACATGGGGATTTATTTCCTGATTTCAGACTAAGAAATATTGCTGGACTTAGAGTAAAGTTTTGTACTTTTACATCGGAGCGTTGGTATATATGGTGTGCGAGGTGTAACTCAAGATGATAGACTGATTCACTGATGCTTCAGTAGCCTTGTTCACCTCGGCAACTTGAGGGTTGAGAGTGTGGTGTAGCATTCAAGGTCAATCTAATTTTAGGCTATGGATAGACCCGGGAAGACGAGCTCCACTTCTTCCAAACAGTTAAGTGATGCCGGGCAGAGGTGGTGGCCGGGAATAAAAAATCCGAAAGCCTTTGTGAGATCGTCAGCTTTCGAGAAATCTGTTTAGGCTTTATTAAGTGCGAGGGAAAGCCTTAGATTTGGTGAACTTAGAACTTTAACATAACCATAGAAATATTGGCTCCTGTCTAAGCAAGTTCGACGAAGAGTTGTCGAGTATATGCAAAATTACATGTCCTGTACTTTATGGATTGTAATTCTCCATATTTTTATATTACATTGATGTTTTATTTAACTTAAACGTCTAGCCATTTTAAACCTTTCGTACTATACATTAAGGCATCTTTTTATGTTAGCTTCGTCGTCAAAAGATACTGCCTTTTTAAAAGCTCTTTTTTATAGTATAAAAATTCTGGCTAAATAGAGCATATTGATTTTCAATAAAAATCAGTAACCAGGCTATAAAAAGTAAGAAACTTTCTCTGTCAAGATCTTAATAAAGAATGTAAGCTTAATGTTGTAAAAGGTATGATTTATTCCGAAAGTTCAAATGTTCAGAGATAGGAAGGTATGAACCACAGCGAAGCTCAGAAGTAGACACAGGAAGGGTACGAATCACACCGAAAGATCAGATTAATTTTTTTACGTGTTGATGAAATTGTGTCTGTAAGCAAAAGCTGTCTTGGGTCAGAACTACTCTGGCAGTGCCCAGAGGAGTGTCTGGGCATACATAGAGGTCTTCACAACACTTATGGGTTAGGTCAGTAAGGAGCTGCTTTTAGGTGAATAGTAGATGGTATTGCATTAATTTGTCTAATTGAAACAAGTGCCTTTAGTCAGAACCTAAAGAATTTTGTACTACAGAAAGACGCACTCGGCTTTTTATAAAATGACCTGACATACGCATTAGGAAACCTAAAAGTTGGCCATTTGATAAAGGTTGGTAGAATATTTTGCTGATCCACCACTTTCTGACAGAAGCGAGAGGTTGAACCAGATTGGCTGGATGGATGTTAACGTGATACATTTCTCACAGTGTTGTGTACATATCAGCATAGAGAAGTAAGAAATATGTTAATCGTTACAGCAGCTTTATGCAAGTATTTGAATTGATGTTAATCAAGATTAGAAAGATTTCTGCCCGGTGAGTGATAGTGTAGAAACTAGTTAGTTGTTTGAAAAGCAAAGAAATAGAGTATGGGTGTTTAATAGTAGGGGGAGGCTCAAGACCCACCTCTGGTCCCATGATGAGAATATGGCGGGTGGGAGCACATATTCACGACCACGGCGTTAGCATATCATCAGAAATCTGTGTAAGGTCACTTTCTGCAGTCCAAGTCAGCATATGCTCACTCCTGAGACAATATCTCCCTGAACAAGCCCCTATCTTAAATCATATAAATGCACTGATAACATAGCTGGAAGCTAAAACTTGTGATATGACACGGAGTTGATGCACGCAAACTAAAAGCTTCTGATATATGAGTTACAACGCAGGTGAAAGCTGAAGCTTCACATGTGGTAACTCCCAGTTATAACATGATGTGTGACGCCGAATTATGGCATACACAACCAAGAGCTAGAGGCACGCCCGGCAACAAGAGGACATTTGACCACCAACTGCCTGATACGTTGATTGACAATGAATTATGTTAAGCCGTCCCTTGTGCACAACGGTAGGATCCACATACCACAGCCCCGCACTGTCGTCTCTAAAGATCGTAACGTCAAGTTTATGGGGTTAAATGTACAGACGAAAGCTCACTGGAGTTCACTGGAGGTGAAGTTTTATTTTCATTCCGGGGGCTTGGATGATATCAAGGTAGAATCGTAATAATGTACTGCAGTCGAACAAACTACTATCATTTGAAGAACTATGATTATCTGATATACGTCCATTTCAACGGGAACATCGAATGCCGCTGATAATAATTGGGTTGTAATTTGGATCAAAGAGCAAAAATTGATATTATGTTACACTCTGCAGTCTGAAAATTTGCTGCGTCTTGTGGTGAAATTCCTGACCTTGAGGGCGGTGAGATACTTTACCGCACGCATTACTTTAAACAAACCTCTGGACTCGGATCTCGGTTCGCTGAACTAAGGCCTTAATTCCTTGAGCACAGTGGTGCGAACCCTAGGTATGACATCCTGGCCTTTGACATGACCCTCAAGGGTCAGGATCAAAGGCTTGGCCAGGGTGTAATACACTAAGACCATACCAGTGTGCTCAAGGGTCGATCGTATGCAAAGATCGTAAAGTTGTGCTGCTCAGGTGGGTTTAACATACTTAGTGATTCTGAAAAAAAAAAAAGATACTTGAAGGCGTGGTGTGGTAAACAAAAATCCCGGGTCGTTGGGTTTGCCAGCCTGTTGTTGTATCAAGGGGGACGTTAAACGCCTTGAACTAAACAGTTAGTATCTGTCGTGCTGAACTCTTTTAAGACATTCACCGTTCAAGAGGCAAATCAAGAAACCCGCCGTCAGGAGGATATTTGCCCTATGGAACCAACCAGTAAGGGAAAAAACCTAGATTGTGCAAGTGCTGACGCACTAGCCAGATGGTGTTGGTTGAACCCAGTCAGTGTGTGGGCGGAACAAACTTGTGTTTTCCCAGTATATTGGGATGAATCAAAATAGCAGCCATGACTGCCAGCCACCAGTCTCGGTTATCAAGGTAGAATTACCTCAGTGAATGTTAATGTTTGTATTTAAGAATGGATCTTTCAATACAGGTATTTTACTTACCATATTATCTGTTGTGGTACAGGAGTTTTATAAATGTGAAAAAATGTGTGTGGTATATATAATTACCTACTTGTAATTACCTACATACACTTTTTACTCTTCATCCTCTCCACAGTTGCTCTTTTTGCATACCAAAACTACAGTTATTACATTTGTAAGTTGCCTATATGCCGGTTAATTTATTTTTATATAGTTATAAGTTTAGCTATTCTGTGATATTAGACATGAATGTAATTGAATTTTATCATATTTTACTTCTACTGGGAAGGCATCATTCAAAAGACATTACTGTAGGCAAATAACTGATATTTGTATCATGTATATATATTGCATATGATTGAGTAAATCTTATATGCCATTTATGCCACAGCAACTGTGCTCCAATGTATGATTCCATAATTTTTGTGGGCTTAAAATTTACATGCAATAGTGCCCTTCACCTGCAGGTATTTGGGTACTATCACTGCCTTTTTTTCTTGCAGCAATCGATTTCTTCCAACACATCAACCTGCTGTACGGGACGGTGTGCGAGTATTGTACGATGAGTGGATGTCCTGACATGACAGGACCTACCACACGCCAGTACCTGTGGTTTGATGAAAAGGGAAAGAAAACCCGAGTGGCAGCACCCCAATATGTTGACTACGTTATGACCTTCACTCAGAAGACCATAAATGATGAGTCAATCTTCCCTACTAAGTTCGGTATGTATGTACTTTCAAAGTGGTGTGTAAGATGACATTCTGAAATACCAAGAACATATGCTTGAACTCTACTAACCCTGTATATGTGAATACAAGCATTTCATTGTATACAAACTGTCTTAATTTGTAAGTCAACAGTGGAAAAATAAGCTTTGAAACAGTATTGGCACTGAAGACAACAAAAGATAGTGATGGAGCAGGAGTAATTTGAAAGTATCGCTAGGGTACTTGATATTAAATTTGTTTACCTCTTGTTAATGACTGTTCCCCATATTCATCTCATATTGTCACAGTAATCAGTGATTGCAACTGTGGTTTGTAACCAAACTCCTCGTATTTTCCCATAAATTATCATTGCTAAAATTACTTTTTGCTTAAAATAAAAATTACATTTTGCTTAAAATTTAGAGTAGGATGTGATGTATTAAAGTAAACCACAGTGAAAATTTATTTCTAAATTTTTTAAATATTTGTTAGAAAAGATACTATGTAAAGGTTGTGAAGGTAATAATACTTTTACAAAGCTTTCTGCTGGCAATAATATAACATTAAGTTGACATGCAGGAAAGTTAAACATTCCTCTTTATAGTATGAGCCTCCACAAAGAGCAGTTCCTGCCGACAAAACATGTAGGAAAGTTAAAGAAACATTCCTTTTTATAATATGATCTTCCACAAAGAGCAATTCCTGCTGCTTAGGATAAGGAATATATGGTGCTTTGATTTGCAGTGATGAAAAGCTTTCTCCATATTCTTACCTTTAACTTAGTTCCCTGCAGGTACTGTATAAAATACTAACATCCATTATTTCTGTTAGTTGTGAAGTAATTATGCCAACCCCTCACAATATGTATTTAGGTCAGCTGTTGCTGTATAGTTTTGTAAGAAATAAATTTTCTTTTGTAAATATTTATCATAATCTCTGATTTTCCAGTTGCATTGATTTAGAAATGTCTTAATCAGGTCATAAACAATTGTACTTTCTTTTCCGATTCCAGCCAAATATTTGCTCCTCAGGTATTTCAATAATGAATAAACTTTGCATTTTCAGTTTTTCAAATATATATGCCTTAAAAATTTTTGCAGGTGAAAGTTTAAAGTCCATATGAATATGTCTTTTCAGTTAAGGGTTTTCTCATGATAGGATATAGGCAAAAGTTACATTACCATATATCTAAATAATGCATTTAATGTGAAGGTATTTGGTTTGTTACTTAATATAGACAAACTTCTCGATAATTGTTTCATACTTTATGCTGTTATTTCCCAGAAATTCCATTCTATACAGAAAAATAACATGCAGCTTAATAAGTACTTACCTACTTGTACATGCTTGCACTCAAGGCCAGACTACACTTCCTATCCATGTATTGTCCTGCATCACCAAACTTATGAAACTTTTTTTTAAAAGAAATCAATTACATCAGCACAAGCACTTAATATTGTATTGGTAGAGAGCCTGGACTTGCTCCATAAGATTTGAATCTGACTCACATAGCCCCAATTCATTAAGGAGGAATCAAAGTAGTTACCAAAAACTACTCATCAGTTGCACGGCCATTACAGATCATTAAAATTTCAAGTGTACCAGGATTTTTAATGGCTTGAATAAATGGAATTAAAAAAAAAACCTACCAAACCCAGGCATCTTGACTTCTATCTCAATTGCTATATCATTTGATAAAATTGTAGAGACTCTGGAGAACAGTCAGAACGCTAGTGTAATACACAGAGACTTTGCTGAAGACTTTAATAAATGTGACCATAATGTCATTGTACAAGATGCTGAAAATCAAAATGACTGGAAAATCGGGAAATTAATACCTTATACAACTCCTCAACAAATGTATTATAAGATATAATTTAAGCCCTACTGACCTTAAAGAAAAGATACTTGCACCTCCAACGTTTTTTATTCCCATAACAGACGGAAATGCATATGGAAACCATAGACTGATATCAGCCTTTGCAGATTATACCAGAATAATTGTGAAAACCACATTTGTAGAAAAGAGAGATTAGCTACAGACATAATCGAACACTTGCACTGAGTGTCAGCTACTCAGTGAAGGGGGAAGTGAAAAATTTTAAATGTGTAGAATGCTGAACACAAACACCTTCAGTGAACACAGTCGAGCAACCATTGCCCCCACAAAAATAGATGACTGGTTCGATTTTATGAACCCTAAAGATAAGGCAAAACCAGTGATGCTTTTTGAGGCAGTTAAAGTCCCTTGACTAGAGTACTGTTGTGTATTAATATCACCCTTCAAGGCAACCAAAGTTGCAATTTTAGAATATGTTCTTAGATCTTTCACAGACTACTCTGATACTTCTTAATGGCTACAGTTGAAAGCACTAAGGGTGTACTCTATGGAATGCAGGTGAGTGAGGTATATCGTGGAAAATCTTGGAAGATATGGTTCCCAGTCTGTACTCAAAAATAGTTTGATTTTGGTACAACAAGTTTGGAAGACGTTATCACTAGAATCAAAATTTGTTATATTAAGAGAAAACATTGTAAACATCATGGGCCCAAAACTGTTTAATATATTTTCTTCAACTTTTAGAAATATAGATTGCTCAATGTAAAACTTTAAAAGGGATCTGGATGACACCTACAGGGTGAGCCAAACTAGCCTGGTTCTGGAGATACAAAGGTTTGTGAGGTGCACCCTCACACAACCTGACTAAGCAAAGGAATAACACTGTTACCTTCATAGTATACCAGTTATGGATGAATGGAATATGATGACAGGATATGGTTAAAATAAATTGAAAATGTAAGAGATGGGGCCCCATGAGTGTAAAACTCCTTCCCCATGCAGTGTAAATGGGTAATTACATACCAATGTATGGGGATCAAAGAGCCTGTAAAATCATCTTAATCTACAAGATTACTCATACATACAAGCTTCTGTTATCTAACCATTTTACCCTTTTATATATCTGTGAAAAATCCTTCACAATTACTAACCCAGTGTATTTAGATAGATTCAATAGGATATGTTGAGTTAAAGATATAAAGATAAGATAAACCTTGAGTATCTTAGAATTATTGTATCATTCTTTATTGTACATACTCACCTAAGGCTTTCTTTTTCAGAAAACGACTTTCCTGTTTCTTTTGAGTCTATTGTAAAGAAAATCCACCGGTTGCTGTTCCATGTGCTGGCCCACCTGTATCACAGCCACTTCCGTGAGATGGTGCTGCTTAACCTACATGCCCATCTTAACTGTATCTTTGCGCACTTCATTCTCTTCAATGATCGCTTTAGACTCATTGATGAGAAGGAGACAGAGATCCTACATGATCTTGTTGTGGCCCTAAAGCTTCACCCAGAAAGTGAATCATCCACCACCTCCAGTTCCACAACCACAACCACCACCACAACCACATCAACCTGTAGTCAAGTAGGAGGTCCTGACTGTAGTGCTAGTCCAAACACAAGCAGCTACACTACTACTACAGCTGCAACATCTACCACATTATCATCTGAGGGAGACTGTGGTAGTTGTTCCACCCCTCAGGAGCAACAATTATCATACCCAGCAGATGTAACCACAGTCAGCAACAATAGTAGTAGTGGAGTAACACCAGCAGCAGGAGACACGGCAATAGGAGGGTCCAGTCCGCCACTCCTGGGTACAGAAGCAGTGCCAGACACACGGCCATAGTAATCCCTCGAGCTAGTGAACCAATGTATGCAGGTACCCTGGCCTGGCCCCCACCCCACGCCCACTCTCCTTTATGTGGGTGGTGGGCACACACTGGTGCAGCACCTTAGCCTTATCCGTGTGTGATGGTTTCATCTGTGGGTGGCAAAGAGGCCAGGCTGGGGTTCCTAGGGATAATGTTGTGTACATATGTGTTGTAAAGTCCCTAGATCATAACTATTGCTATAAAAATACTATTTATATTTATCCTGCGTTATCACATGAGCACACATTCACCATAAAGTGCATTGTTTTCACCTAGACTCGTGGAGAGCAAGTCAGCAAAGGTGAACACATGGCCATCAGCAAGCTTTTAAGTAGATGCAAAATGATTGTCAAGAAGAGTTTGGATGCAAACTTTATTCTTGTGATTTTAGTGGTATTTGACAAAAAAAAAAATATTTTTATTATCAAGTTGAAGTTTGGTTTGTCTGATAAAACACATTGGTGTTTGGTTCATGTTCAGGTGCTTGGCAGGGAATTATTTCTCAAAACTACACTGATAAGTTTTGTGATATTAAAAAGAAAATTTCCAGCCAAGTTTCTCCTTTTTCTTGTTGTGTAAGTAGGCTTCTTAAGTCCTTACTAGTCGACATGTGATGTGTTTCCTGTTAGTTTTCCATATGCAGTACAAACTTACCCAAGAAATGTTTTAGTTCTCTTTCTTTTCATTTATATTGTTATTTGAATTTGGTTTACACTGAGAGCACAGAAGCATTTATGTTTTATTAGTTACCAGTACACATTTACATTACTTTATTTCATTGATAAGCACATTTAATTTTGTATTAAACTGTTTCTTAGGTATCAAGAGAGGTGTGTTATACCTTTCTTTTATAAAATATGTACTTAATTATAAAACAAGAAAGGGATTGATCATAAGGAAATTACGTTCATTGAACAAAACCTGCTAAGAATTACCTCAGCAATTGTGAAGCATAAGACATTGTACTGGTTAGCTTTAGCAGTTCTAGAAGAGTCATGCATATTCTGAATAACAATAGTATCTTCCCAAATAGATAGATAATTAAAGACAATAGGTCGATATCAGCGTTAGTGGGATCTGTTACACTGCAACTCCAGAAGTGGTCATGTTTGTGTGTGGGGCTTGTATAGTGTCCAAGATATGTGATTAGAATGTTATAGGGAAAGGGAGTGATAGTATTTATGCTTATACAATAAATATGTCTGTAGTGGAAATGCCATAAACATGACCACTGGGACACTGAAGGGAATAATGTCTCCTCTGTGACTGAAACCTTTGTTATTCATGTATTTGATCAAAAGTATGATTCTTTTTTTTAATTCATCGTATAGTTCATGGCTCGGAAATTCTGTAAGAAGAGTTTAGTTCACCCAACTGTGTACTCTGTCACATTATTTTACTGATAAATGAGAGAATTCCTCTGTGGAAAGAGTTTCCCCTGGAGATACAGTGGCAACAAGCACAACCTGATAAACTTTTACTCTCCCTACCTTCCTTTACTTCCATAACTAAACTACTCCTAGACCAGGCTGTTGCAGGGAATTTATTTGTCCTAGTGAATTATGTACTGTGTAATAATTTATTTTTATCTTGTTTGATAGCTTGAGATTAATTCTAATCAAGATAGATCTTGCAGGCAAGGATTGATGGAGTGATACGCTGAATATAGTAGACTGTATATGCTGATGTTGTTTGCCTAGTGAAATATTATCATTGATGATAGGTATATTCCTTTATCAGTTTGACTGAGATGTATATAATGCAGAGTTGTTATGGTGATCCTAGTGGTAAGAAGAGTCGCAACCTGGTGTGAATATTTTGGAGTGTTAGGAGCAAGCCCCAACATTAGTGTGCTTCATAAGCCCAGGGCAGCTCACATCTCTCATGCATATTGCTATGGAAAGACAGTCAGCATATCATACACTGTGAATCTGTCTTCTTCAGCTTCCCAAAGCAATGTTTGCAAAATAAAAATCTATTATAGATTGTGATAGGTGAGGCAAGTTTGTATTGGAGAATTGTTGCAAGCCTGAAAAGGCAGTAACATTACTGCAGAAGCCACTAAGGGACACTCACCATCTTAGGCTTCACCTTGCTAAGCTTTATGACTCAGGATTGGACTTCCCAGAGTTTTAGTTTACCACCAGAGTTGTGGCACTAAATTTAGCAGACAGTATGTTGGAGGAAAAAGTAAGCCGTACTTTCCCCTCCTTCCACCTAATGGTAAAATCCCTATATCTGAGATATTGATAAATTTTATAAAATCCTGTATTCTTATGATGATAAACCTTTATTGTCTTTCATCTACATGATACAGCTCTTTGTTGGAACTGTTAACAGATTCATATGATTTGGTCGTGATGGGTGGTAATGAACCATTGTCAGGGCCACATGCCTTCCTAGACTTTCTGTCATAGCTACTGATTTTACTGGTAAAGCAATGTGGCTTTTCAGTTGAGTGAATCAATGGCATTGTCACTATTGCTTTATATGGCAGTTGACAAGCATTTTACTTGTTCTGACTTCCTCGTGATATGTACGGAGTGTGTGGAGAGACATGAAGTGGGTGATGGTGTAGGGTGATGGCGTGGGCACAGCAGTAATGTATTCTGTAGCTGTGGTAGTTATGGTTGTGTAGTACTGAGAGTTAGGGAGGTCAGAGCTGTCACCCACACCAATAGCAGACCAAAACTAGTCCTGCCACCCTAGTGAATGAGCCAGTCTCTTTTCTGCCATGTGTTAATTGTCCCACATTATGGCCTCCCCCCGCCAACACGATGAGCTGCAGGTGTTCATGTGCATTTGTGTGTGGCTGTTGCAGTCCTCACTTCATCATCAGCTTAGTGCACCAGTGAAATTTCAACCACAGAATGATAGCATCTCAGAGGTGTGAAGCCCATTGGGCATAAGGTCTTTAGAGTCTACACATAGGGCATTATTGATTAATACAGTGGTGTAACTCGACAGCTGGCATTCCATATTTACGCATAACTGCTTCCTGTTGCTCTCAGGGCTACAGGAATATGTAGTCCTAGGTTGGGTGGGGATGACTGGGAAATATCACTTGATCCTTGAGCTTTAAGGGTAAAGGTGAAATAAATGAATACTGGGTGGGATTGGGAGGGAATGGGGTGGGGGTGAGGGGGAGGCTGATAAGGGTCACGCCTGAAGCACTTGTAGAGAGCGGCGCGTGTGTCAGTTATTCCTTGTGATACTCTTGATCCTCTATGATCAGCTTAATGAGACAGGAAATGTTTTAAGGAATAATTATTATTGCAAAAATAATAAAAATAATTTGCACTGATAAAAGCGTTTCATATCCTAAAATGAGTTGCAAGGGAATAAGACTGGGTCACTATACTGACCTGACAATGATCTATCTATTTTGCTATCTTATCTCTGATGTCTGTTCCCAACTGGAACTCCCTGAAGGGGGTGGCCAAGGCCACAGTCTCCATAACCAGTGACTTCCAATGCCACTTCTCAGCCTTTAGTACCTTGCCCTTAACAGACACTGGTAGAGAACAACTCTAGCACAGTTTGGAGAGGCCCCTACCTAATGTTCCCACTGAGTACTTCTAAGGTTCCTTCCTACTGTACCTGCCCACTACTGCTGCCTAATATTTCTACTTAATGCTCCTGCCTAAATGTTTCTACTTACTACTACTATCTATTGCTCCAAAACAAATTCCAAAAGTACTAATTTATACCCAAAACAATACCATGCTAACAAGTTTACCTGAATGAATTGGGTATCTTTGCCATTCAGCCAGTCAACAGGAAATGAACAATTGCACAAGGCCTGTGACATAAGGCAGGTCTATATCCACCTATGACACGATAAAGAGATTCTAATAGCTGAATGGACTGCAAGGAATAAAAGCTATATGTATTCTGTTTTTTAAGAAAGATAATTTCTGTATGAAAGAATATTTTACAGGATATTGGGAACACTGGAATACAATGAAATGAAGTATGCAAAACCAGTTTGGCTGAAGCACAGATAAGTCTGTGAATGAACATCAGGAATTTTGATGAAAAATTAACATTGACAATTGTGGAGCTGTCACTGTGTAACTAGTATCAGCATTCCATATTTACGCATAACTGCTTCCTGTTTCTCTCAGGGGTACAGGAATATGTATGTAGTCCTAGGTTGGGTGGGGATGACTGGGAAATATCACTTGATCCTTGAGCTTTAAGGATAAAGGTAAAATAAATGATTACTGGGTGGGATTGGGGTGGGGGTGAGAGGAGGCTGAAAAGGGTCATGCCTGATGCACTTCTAGAGAACAGCGCGTGTGTGTCAGTTATTCCTTGTGATACTCTTGATCCTCTATGATCAGCTTTAATCAGACAGGAAATGTTTTAAGAAAGTTATTATTGCAAAAATAATAAAAATAATTTGCACTGATAAAAGCGTTTCTTATCCTAAAATGAGTTGCAAGGAAATACGACTGGGTCACTATATTGGCCTGACAATGATCTATTTACCTATCTTTATCTCTACCTAATGTTCCTACTGACTATTTCTAACTAATGCTCCTTCCTATTGTTTCACCTACTACTTCTACCTAATGCTCCTGCCTAAATGTTCCTACCTACTACTACTATCTATTGCTTCAAAACAAATTCCAAAATTAATAATTTATACCCAAAACAATACCATGCTAACAAGTATACCTGAATGAATTGGGTATCTTTGCCCTTTAGCCAGTCAACAAGAATTACACACCAATTCTGTACATAAATCACTACAGGTGCACAAGACCTAAGACATAAAGCAGGTCTATAACCACTTATGACACGATATGGGGATTCTAATAGCTGAATGGATGGCAAGGAATAAAAGCTATATGTATTCTGTTTTTTAAGAAAGATAATTTCTGTATGAAAGAATATTCTACTGGATATTGAGAACACTGGAATACAATGAAATGAAGTATGCAAGATCAGTTTGGCTGAGAGTACAGATGTATCTTTGAATGAAGATTGGGAATTTTGATGAAAAATTAACATTGACAATTATGGAGCTGTCACTGTGTAACTAGTGTCAATGATCTCTAAGATTTGATATTTTATACATTAAATATACCTTTCCTTACCTTCCCATCCCAGGTTTTCCTCCTCTGGAGATGATGTTCAGGAAAGTGATCACATCCACTGAGTGGGACTATGCATCAATAAGTATGATGTGCATGTTTGTGAGGGAAGCAATGAACTAAGAAGTAAGAGTTCTAGGTCTAGAGTATGAAAGTTGCATCTTGAGCATGAGAAGTTTTGTTATATGGTGAATCTGTTTGAAATGTTCAAGGGATGAATGGTGTCAGTCACAACACAGATGAGAAAACACAACCCGTGCATGCATGAGCAGTGTTGTTTCAGACAGGTATGTGTTTGGTGGAGTGGAGTTTAAATGTCATAAGTATTAAGGTATAAACCAAATCTTAGTAGTGAATATATGGTGAAATTATAACCAGTGAGATAAAGCATAGATCAAGTTACCCTCTCCTGCCACCATTCCATCTATGCTGTGTCATGGTTTTACTCATGTGTATGAAGTCTGCTTGTGTGCCCCCACCACTAGCTAGACCACACAATACTCAGCAAGTTGCTGCATCACATGACTATTGTGTGGCCATCGGCAACTCAAGGGTGTGCCGTTTTGATTAACTGCTTCTTTCCCTACACGTTGAAGCTTTGGAACTCTCTACCTTCTCGTGTCTTTCCCAATAACTATGACCTGGCTCATTTCAAAAGACAGGTCTTTCACTTTCTCAAAATTTCGTAAATACTTTCCTTGTCTTCTTTTCCCGTTTCTTAACTCTCTCTATATTTCAATTAGGGCTCGGCTTTGATGTGGACTTTAGTCTGTGACTGGAGCCCTCAACATAAAAGCAAAACAAAACATGCTGTGAATAATACGCATTACTCCTGCCTAACAGCAAAATTTTATTGAAAATCATAGGTATGTTATACACACACACATAAAATTTTGAAAATCATAGGTATGTTACACACACACACACACACACACACACACACACTCTCTCTCTCTCTCTCGGTTTATCATAGCAGTTTTTTTTTTAATAATACTTTATTCCTTGATGGAGGAATCGAGCAGTTTACTAGCTTTTGCATGGAAATCAAATAAGTGGATTAAGATACCCACATACATACACAAACACAAGTACAATATTTCATAGCGTTAAAGGCTGTGTCGCATGAAATATTTTCAGAAGAAAATGTCAAAAATCTTATTATGTTCCAGTTATCTCCAACATTATCCCAGTCATGAGACAAGGATAAGTAATTCACTGCAATGCAACTTGCACGCTGACCACGTTAAAGTAGATAGGATCATAGGTATCAAGGACGTAGAACAGACAATGTTGCTTAGGATCTTAAAAAGACAGGTTTACCGACTATCATACGAACATATACTTAAATACATATGTTGTACATATTATACATAAATAATGATGAAAAAAATTGTCAAACTGTTACGGTGTACTGTCGGCACTATTAATTTTGCTTTGGCTTACGTCACTGACTCTAATGTCAACAAAAACAAGATGCCGCTGAATGTGAAACGCGTAAGGAAACGCTGTGGAGAAAATGTGCCCCAGTTTAGGGAAGATGATGCTATTACTTATATCATTAATCAGTTAGAGGTAGGTTATGCATGGCTGACAATTTTCACATATATATCAAGTAGGTGTATCAGATGCTGTATTAAATATTGCTAAAGTAAGCTAGACTACGGCAGTGCATAGTTAGTACAATCATGTATGTTACTTTATTGCACTGGTTATGCATTTAATAATTATTATATCTTAGTAGTATATTTATGTAGTAGTAGGGTCTACTATATTCAGAGAGTCATGGAGACATAGTTGATTTAGTTTCTCCATATAAACAATGAAAGCATTATGGTTACATCAGTTATTACGTTCTTAGATTATTTCCTGATAATATTATTTCATGAAGCAGAATGTATCGTTCTTAGATTACTTCTTAATACTGGTAAATGATAATTCCATATGACAGAAAATCGTATTTTCAGTAAAGCACTTTCAAGACTGCACAATAACGTGCCCTAAAACTTCTAAATATCAAACTGAGCTGCTTACGAATCATTATTTTTGAGCTGAATAATTAAAACGCAGAACATATTACATGTAGATATACTATTCTTAATGTTGAATGCTGTAATTATGGCACAATAAAGTTCCCAAGCATATATTTAGGGCTCATTTCTGGTTGGTACGAGTATGAGACTAGACTGCTTTACTTGATTTTTGGTGGATCAGGTTGTTGATGTTGATAGCTGTAACTTGTTGTATTATGCGACTGTTGCAGCTTGGCATGGCAGGTACATTCTGCATATATCGGTGAAGATGTATAATTTTCCAGCCGTCAGTCATTTTACAATGGCTTGTAGGTTTTTGAAAATAATGATCCAGTTTTTATTACATAAGCTTAATTTGCCTTTTTTTAATAGATTACATAATTATTGTCAGAGATAGGAACCATTACAGAGAAAGTGCAGTATATTAGTCACTCTAAGAATTAAAAGTAGTAAGCATGTGCTCCCCATAGGATTTATATTATATTTATATCTTACAGGCTCTTGAATATAAGGGTCTAGAGACTCTGGAGCGAAGCTGGGTTCGTTCAGTGTTAGTAACTCCAGGTAGCCCAAGGAAAAACCTCATGATGTGGGTACTGAGTTATCTGTGTCCAACAGAGGCAGCTGATTTACCAACAGTACCAGAGCACACACATACACACAGTAAGGAGTTATCTATCATACTGTTCAAGCTAAATTTTTTCTTAACTTCCCCAATGATGATACATTTGAAGGTATTTTGTGTTAGCTGATACAGCCCAGAGAAGGAAACACAGATCAAGGCCCTCTCATTAATATTAGAAATATATATATACCTTATCCTCAGTCAGATTACCAATTTATCAGCCAACCCCAAGGGAAGGAGGAACAGATGTATATAACAATTCTCTCTCCTCCTCCACATTTGTTCCCTCATTCTGCCTTTTTTACCATATTTTTGGCATTTCTCAGTACTCCAACCTACCTCTCTTACATAACTAGTTTCATGCTGTTTTCTTTATTTGCTTATGTTCTTGTATTTGATACTATGTTAATGTTATATGAAAGATTTTAAGCAGTACTTGAAAATTAGAAACAACTGTCATCTGCCTGAATGGTATATTTGACTGGCCTTTCCATTTTCTTCAGGAATAATTCAAAGCTTGTCATGTATGGGCATCTGCCAGCCAGGGGATTCTGAGGTCATTGAGGTAAGTAAGAGGACTTCATTGATATTCTGATCCATGAATATTGTAATATTATTTGCATGTGTATAATGATTCAGTTAGTGTAATGATGTAGTCACAGTAAAGATTTAATATTTAGATCTTCATTTAAATACATCTGTACATTTCTTTACATATTTTCTAAAGTACAGTCATAGTATTTCCCTCAAGCTTTTGTCACACAGGTGAATTACAGCTTTTAATAAAAGTAGTGTGTCTTCATTTAGTAGATTATGTTAATAGATGATAACTGTTACATGCTTGCTTTTTGTTTAAAGATTTCTTAGATGCTGAAAAATTCTAAACTGAATTGTTCCTATTGTTTCAAACAGGCTGTTTACTAGTAAGGAAAATATGTCTTTCATTTTCATTATACTCATTGTTTTGAGACAGATACTTTTAAACAGCTATTCCTATGATTATGATTGTTTTCTGTTGTAGAATATCCTGTGAATAGATATTCTAAACAATTATTCGTTTGATTAGGAAATTATGCTTTCTGTCATAAACTAATCTAATAACTGAGGATTATAAACTTTTTTGAAGTTATATCTGTATAACTAGGATCATGCTTTCTTTCCCAATCTGATTACTGAGAATTCTCATTTTTTGAAGTTACATCTATATAACTAGGATTCTGCTTTCTTTGAGATACCACTTCTTGAACAGAGATATTCTTGTGAGAGTTATTATTTCTTCACTAAAATAATCTTTGCTTAAATAATCCAGGGTACAGCACCACCAGCACTTCAACTGAAGTTTTGGTGTATGTGTTTAGATAGCATATGGCACTTGCTTCAGTTCTTACCCTTGACGTCTCAGCAGCAAGCTGAATCGAACACAGCAGACATGCTTTTAGACCGCCTGGCTCATTCACCATATCTACAGCCAACACTAAAGGTTAGCACCCAACTTACTTTTTTCAGAAATATTTAGATACGTCCAAATTGATTTTCTTTTCCTTGTCTGTAATGCTGTTGTTAGATTATTGCACACCTTACCCATGCATTTCATGAAGTAGTTTTCCTTTTCTCCAAAATTTTGTTATATTAAGAACTAACGACTAGGTTTGATATTCTGTCATTCATATCAATTTCAGTTGAGTGTAATGGAGATTAGTTTTGGTAAGACAATATTATAATTTACATTTTTCCAAAAAAACTGCATTTTTCTTGCTTTTATGTGATTTCAGGGTGTTTCTATTGCCATATATGTAAACCTTTACATAACTTGAATTAGAAAAATAAAAGGAAGTACCAAATTAAGAATTCATTTTTTATCGGAGGATTGGTTTTTCATAGGCACCCACCTTTAATGTAATCATAATATAAATGGATTAAAATTGCTTTTGACTAATTTTCATTGTGTATGTTCAACCTTTTATGATTATGCAGAGTCACTTGTGGCACTTGAGTATACATCTGTGGTATCTGCTGAATGATTTTTCTGGATATATACAAGAATTGTGTTTTTTCTGGATTTGCCTTATTTTCATGATGATATTGTTCATTCCTGAGGTTCATAAGGTAGCAGTATAGAAATAGTAGAAAAAAGAAAATTACGGGGATATTGGGATTAAAGCCATCACAAATGATATGTTCAATATTTATATATATATGTATATGCTATTTCCTTTGGGGTGGGGTGGCATCAGGAATGAATGGGGCCGAGCAAGTGTGAATATGTACATGTGTATATGTGTATAAGCATGTGTGTGTATATGTATGTATATCTGTATATGTTTGTATGTATATGTATAAACTGTGTATATATGTGTGTGTTATCCCTGGGGATAGGGGAGAAAGAATACTTCCCTCGTATTCCCTGCGTGTCGTAAAAGGCGACTAAAAGGGGAGG